>DWNA01001204.1:0-15839 GCA_018249835.1 Heliconius besckei | reverse complement strand
CAGAGTGAAGAAATGGAAATATAAATTTAAATAAATATTTTATTTCCTTGATTGAGGATTGAACCTACAACCATTTACATTCACATTTTATACCCCTGTGCCATGCCTTGCCTCAAAGTGGAAGAGATTAAAGTAACTTTATTTTATTAAAAATACTTCAAAATACCATGATATACTTATTAATGTCATAATTATCTTGAAATGATTATTTTCATATTATATTTTTTCTTTAAGATTGTTTTCCTTTACAGTCTGATTCTGACAGAGTGCTCATTTATTTGACTCTTTATATTTCTGAATGTCTGAAGAGGTTACAAAAATGCTCTAATAAAAATCAAGGCCAGCAAGAGATGTACATGTTAGCAATATCTAAGTTTGACATTCCAGGGGAACCTGGATTTCCATTGAATTCTGTGTATGCTAGGCCTACTAGTCCTCAAGAGTCAGGTTACTATATTATATTTAAATATGATTTTACACCATCCCTTATATAGCAGTACACTTTTCACCCTATTTTATAACACATGGAATGTTATGTGGTGTCACGTTTATAGTCAGATCATAGGTTGTGCAGCTGTGATACAATAGCCTCATCACAATTAAATATAACATTAGTTCTTTTGTTATTATATATTGTACAACTTTGATGTTTTGTTGCTTATATTTTTTATGGAATTTTCAGATTTAATGAGACAGTATTTGCAACAATTGAGACATGAAACGGGAGGTAGAGTATGTGAAAAGGTAATTCTGGATTGAAAAAATATTTGTAATTTTTTTATTATTATTTATAAGCCATATATATTTAGTGGTCATTAAATCAGCACTGGTACTATTGAATTTTAATGTACATTTGCTTGCATTTACACTGAGCGACTTACTTTTCATAGATTCAGTTGTGGTGAAAATTAATAATTTATCCTAATAGATTTGTCATACTGTCTGTCCGTATGTTTAATTACCGTTATCTATAAAAACAGCCAAAAAATAATGATTGTTGTATGCAAGCCTCTATATTTAGTTTTACAGAAATATATCATTTCCGAAAAATTCAACTCTAATGGTTCATGAGATACAGCATAGTGACAGACAGATTGGAGTCATAGCAGTAGGGTTCTGTTTTACTCTTTGGGTACAAAACCCTAAAAAATAATGGGGTAAAAATATGGAAAGCCATTTATGTATTTTACTAAAACTAAACATTTATTTTTATTAATCACATATACAGTGTAGTATGTCTCAACAATTTTTAATAAGTAATATTTTGGGGTTGAAATTAATTTCTACTTAAGGCCTTTTCTTTTTTTTCATTTAACTAAAAATATCTTAAAAATTAGAAAATTCTTTAAGAATATAGTTATTTCCAAATATCACAAATATCTGCTGAAATACTGCAAATCGCTGACCATACAGGGGGTAAAATTTACAGATACCGAGGCCCCTGCTCGTAGAATAGACTACCAGCTGATCTGTTTATTTACATCTCCAGAGAGTTTGCAGAGAGATACACTATTTCCCATTTTATGCTGATTTGATTTGACACATGGTGTTGAGATGTAGTGTACTTTATTTCTAGAATATAAAATAATTGTTTCCCCATAGTGGATATCAATTTCATAGGCATTGCATGTATAGTGATACGCTTGTTCCAATGCATCATGACATCCTCTAGATTACATCACTTTCATTTATTTTGTTCATATTATTATAGAGCATGTACAGGTTGGTAGTATTAACAACTAAATATATAAGTGAACTATTGCTACATTTTTGAATATATTTTTAAAAAGTATTTTTTTTAAGGTATTTGCAACAGAAGATGGAAAACCTAGTAAGTGGTGGTTGTGCTTCGCCAAAAGGAAATTCATGGACAAGTCTCTCTCAGGGCCAGGGCAATAAAAAAAACATTTTACATAAAAGCATTTAATAAAAAAATTATCCAATAAATAGTAATTCTTAATATAATTACTTTCTCTATATATGAGACATTTTTAAATATGATACACACTTTTATCGATAAACTCTGAAATATATGTTACTTATTCACTAAAAACGTTTTTTTTTATAGCTGCGAGTTAAAGCTTCTAATAAAATATTGTAATATATTTCCGTAAATGTACATAATGTATTTGGTATATTATAAATACAATAAATTCTAATAAGGCACTAATTTCATCCAAACAATAAAACCTCATCCCAAGTTTGCCATTAAAGATATTTAAAATAACAGTAAAAACAGTACAAATATAACAAATAATTACAAAGATTTGTATACAGAAGTACTTAAAGAATAAAAAAGTATAAAATAAAGATTTGTAGAATTTCAAGCATGATAACAACAAATCTATGTTATAATAAAATAGAGACATTTTGATGTGTAGCCTTGTGTAAAATTGGTTCTTGTCTATTAAAATGGAAAAAAAAAGGAATATTTTGAACTATTGTTTAAATCACATTCCATATTCCTTAATAAGTTGTCCTGCAATAACTAGCCTTTGTATTTCCGAAGTGCCTTCATATATTTCTGTGATTCTTGCGTCACGGTAGTGACGTTCTGCTGGCATGTCGGACACATAGCCCATGCCACCTAGAATCTGTAACAAGAAAACCGATTTTATAAATGATTGACTTACAATAGTAATTTAGGCTGTAGTGGTATAGCAGTACAACATCTGGTCGTGGTTGCGCCCTTCGGACGAATGAATCATTTGCAACTTTGCTTTGGTTCGCACAAGACAGAAAGCGGCATCAAGTTCCATCTCCCACCATGTCTCATCCATTTCATGCGGAAAATGGAGAATGGAGTGTCTCAACACTTGGTTGCCTCTGCCTACCTTGCTACATACGGAAAACAGGCCCCGGGCCCTTATGTAAGACAAAGTGCAGTGTTAAAATATACCACTTGATACTCAAAATTTTGGCAAACGGAAAGTGGACAACACACTGTCTTGAAATTAGGTTTGCTCTATCTACCCTCCTATAAGCAGTATACACCGTGATGCTCAAAAAACAAATATATTTTTTAATTACCTGTATACATTGATGAGACGTAAATGTAGCAGCTTCGGATGCCGCCAACTTTGCCATGGCTGCTTCTTTGGTATAAGGTTTTTTATTGTCTTTCAACCAAGCCGCCCTCCAAGTGAGCAGCCTGGCTGATTCTAGCTGGAGAGCCATGTCCGCAAGTTTGTTCTGAATAGACTGTAACTTTGAGATTGGTTTGCCGAATGCCATTCTCTTTGATGCATAATCCACAGCTACGTCTAGTGATGCCTAAAATTTTTATAACATGTTATATTTCTTTTATGCTCCGCGAATTATATTGTATGTGAACAGGGTAGGTATACGAGACACTATGTTTCCCACGCATCGTTCACTTTTAGAGAGACTGCGTGGTAAGTGGCGGAACTCAACAACGTATTTTGATTTATTACCAGATCGATGAAATGCAAATAATTAATTTAATCGAGCATGAATCAATCTCACAAATGCATAATTACAGTTGAAGGCTCTGATAATGCGCCACATCGGTCTCGATTGAAATTATAATAATTTTTATTAAAATTTACTAAGAATTTCAGTATTAAAGCGGCACTAGCGTCTGACTGATATCACGACAGTTGTTTCTTCGATTTTCACATAGGAAATGAAATATAATATTTTCATTCCCTCACTCTGGTAACAAGGCCAATGCGCGGTGTTGAACTTAAACGGAAATGCAATACCTTAAAAATTGTGCAGAAAGTGGGGAACGGAAGTGAGGAAGAAGTCACTAGGTTCCCAGGTTAACACAACAGTCCCGGGAAAAACAACAGTGTGACAAAAACAAGAAATTCTAGCATAGTGTTAAAAAGAAAAAATGTCTTCATACTGAAATACTTAGAACAAAACTGAAAGTGGAATATTATTTTATTACTATTATATAAAACAAGTCAAATTTTCCTACCTGTGCTATACCTAATGCCTGGGAAGCTATACCTATCCTTCCTGCATCTAATGTCATCATGGCAATTTTGAAGCCAGACCCTGGCTCACCAAGAATATTTTCCTTAGGGATTGCACAGTCTTCAAACATGAGTGAACAAGTTGAGGATCCTCTAATTCCAAGCTTGTCTTCCTTTTTACCTAACTCTAATCCATTTATTGGTTTAGGTACAATAAATGCAGATATGCCTTTATGTTTCAGACTTTTGTCTGTAGTAGCGAAAACTACAGAAGCTTTGCTCTCATAACCATTAGTTATCCAGCATTTGGTGCCATTAAGAATCCACTTGTCACCAACATCTTTAGCTGTTGTGGATGCCGCACCTGCATCTGAACCATTACCAGGTTCAGACAGGGCAAAGCAACCAACTATATCTCCTAAATTAAATAAATTATATAAATATTTGTAACATTTAGGAATGATCTTTTTTTTTTAAAGTAAAAAAGTGTCCTATTTCCTACTAAATTAAAAATGCTATGTTTTATGAAGACAGTTAATGTGCTAAAATTAAATGAATAACACACCTGTACAAAATGGTGTTACAAATTCCTGTCTTTGTTTATCATTCCCCCAGTGCATAACAGGACCTAGGTAGAGAGAATTATTTACTGACATTATCACACCAGCTGATGCACAACCTCTGGAAATTTCCTCTAATGCAATTGCATATGCAAGATAATCTAACCCTGAACCTCCCAACTCCTCAGGTGTAGCTATCGCCATAAGTCCTAGTTCTCCCATTTTTTTAATAGCATCCTCTGGATATAAATGGTCACGATCATATTTAGCTGCATTAGGCTTTAATTCTTGTTCAGCAAAATCTCGACATGTTTTGTATAACATTTGATATGTATCTGGTAAAGCTGATAATGAAGCTATACATCTGGACCCACGTAAAGTTGACGGTACTGAAAAAAAATATAAAAATACTTACTGAAAATGAATAATATTATTTTAATGAATAGTTAAGTATTTATAGAAAAATATACTTAAGTCGTTTTAACTAACCGAATGAGAGAGATTTTGATAACAATTTCAGCATGTTGAAGTTAATACAGAAACACTACGTAGTACGTACAAAACAATATTAAATACTGTCAATAAAAATACTAACAACCGGTTTAATTAAACTTTAACATATTGTTTTGAAATTTGGACACATTGTTGGACTTTCAACAGTTACGAAAGTTTAGAAACCATTTATATAATACTAGATTAAAAAAATGTACTTAATTTACCTATATACCTAATCTGAATTACATATAATTATACGGTACTATTACTATATAATATAAATACATATTATAATATACAAATAAACTAAAAACAAATAGAGATAATTTTATTATTCCTTTTACATTCTATATATCGATAATAATAATAATTACATATTTTAATTGTGAATTAATTTTATTTTTCGATATAATATTTTTGCTTTAACAAAAAAAATTAAAGTACTAAAATAATACCTGTGTATTTTAAGAGAAGGCAAAATACGATACGGTATGGTATGCTTACAGTATTTATAAATTATTTAGGCATTTGCTCATTCCAAAAAAGACGAATATATTGTATTTGTAATCTGTAATTATTTATATACTTCATTGTCATTAATTTTATTGATGACAATTGTCACTGTCAAACAAAAACCAAAAACATAAGCTTTCCGAAAAAAATAATTACAATGATAAAATGGAGATATTCTTAAGATTTGTACCCACAAATCCATTAAGATTAACAGCATCTAGGATACTCTTAACTCATGTTGCTCATTATACTCGGTAAGTAGCAAAACATCGATAAATTTACATAACTTAAGTATATTACGTACTTAACCTATGATTATTTTTTGTCTTTATAGACTCGCTGAAGTAGGAAAATTAGAAGCGCCAAAGGCATCTGGTAAATATGAAACAGGTCAATTAATATTACACAAAGTTTTTGGATATCGTGGAGTTATACTATTTCCATGGTTAGCGCGAGTATACGATAGAGATGCTTCTAATAAAAAGGAAAATGTAGAAAGCTCAGGAAGTGCTGATGCTTCGAGAGACTCTCTTTCTAACGTTGGCAAGGAAGTTAAAGGCAGAACGCATACATTTTATCAAGTTTTAATTGACACAAGAGATGCTCCTTACATAGTAAGTTTATCTTTTATTTCTTGAAGAAAATCTGATTTTTCAAAGATTACATGATATCTTGAATTTGGTTTTAAAACATATCTTTCCTTTCTACTTTGATAAAGGATGACTATTAATACTACTACATTTGCCATTGGATGATGGCAATGGTTTATTTGTAAGTGACCACATTTACAAAAAACTAAATACACAGTATATTCATATATATATCTTCAATATCTTTAAATAATAAGCTAACGATAATATCAAAGGTTATTTTAGCGTGCTCAAACCGAAGCAGTGACATTCCTCGGTAACCAAGAGTCCAGCCGTAGTTTGTATGCAATACCTGGTCTGGACTATGTGGCTCATGATGATATAATACCATATACCTCAGTGGAACGCGTTCCACTACAGCATGAGCTCTTTGACAAGTTTCTTATGCATAATCCTGATAAAGGTGAAGTTTTTTTTAATTACATGAACATGACATATGTAAAGCGTCTACCACATTTAGCAGTAAAAAATGTATTCAATATTTTATTGCGTTTTTTATATTTCATCTATGAAATATACCTATTGTGAATACATCGATACACAGAATACCTGTTACATTGTGAATACATAGATACCAGGAATGTAATATTTTTGTTTTGTGATGTTCTTAAATTGGCTTTTTATATCTTCTCCCTTGTAATGAGGCAAAGCGCGGCGTTTAGTCCCGCCACACAATACACACACACCTCTATTATTCGGCAAAAAGTAGGGGACGGAGTGTTTTGATCGGGAAAACGTAGTTTCAAACCAGTTACCCAGCAGGTTCCCTGATTCTCTTTGCCTATTCAATATAGACAATATCGGATTGAATCTCTCTGTAATCTATGTATATGTTACAGACCCGCCATTCATAGCGCAAGAGACATTACGAGCGTGGCAAAAGAAAAACCATCCGTGGCTAGAGCTAAGCGACGTGCACCGCGAGACGACTGAGGGCGTCCGCGTTACAGTGATACCGTTTTATATGGGAAGCCGGGAGTCGCAGAATTCTGCGGTTTATTGGGTAATCTTTTATAGTTAATATAGAATTTACAGTACAGTCGACGAGCGGGAAGAATTAATGAAAAGTACGAAAAGTAGATTTTTTAAAAAATCTAATGCATAATCCAAGTTCACGGCGGCCACGTTTACTTGATTGCGTATGTGATATTGTCCTCGTGCTCGTGGTGCTACGGCGCACGATTACGGGTTCTACCACTTCAACAAGCAAAGTCTCAAAAATTGGACGGAAAGTGGGGAATGGAGTGTTAAAACACTAGGTCCCCTTTTAAATAAATGCTCATATTAAAAAATATATTAATAAGCTACTATTTTTTATATTTATTTCTCAATAGTTGTAAAAAAAATTATATTTTTTTAGTTTATAGTCTTATGAAATAAAATTTATTGGTCAAATATGTTTGTATGCATTTGTTACCAATTTGCGGTATACAAAGTGAGGAACGAAGGTGTTTATAATGGAGTGTCATATAAACTATACATATGCACACACAGTGGCGCTACTGTATCCGCCTGGAGAACCTGGGCGCGCAGTCGGTGCAGCTGCGCGAGCGCCACTGGCGCATCTTCTCGTTGAGCGGCACGCTGGAGACAGTGCGCGGGCGCGGCGTGGTGGGCCAGGAACCGCTGCTCGCGCGCCACGCGCCCGCCTTCCAGTACAGCAGCCACGTCAGTCTGCAGGCGCCTAGCGGGCATATGTGGTGAATTTATATGGTTATCTTTTTGTTTTCCAGATTGACACTATATTCCACAGACAGTAAGGTAGACAGAGGGGGCCTAGTGTTAAGACACTTCGCTCCTTACTTACAACCGAATTCTGGACTGTTGAGTGGCGAAATGCAACGCCGCGCTTTTTCTCGACATCGGAGCGACGAAATGAAAATAATCTATATTTCATATACCCGAATGGGAATTGAACCTATAACCTGTCACATTTTTATATAGTGGTACATTTCTTGCTATTTCATTTGGCTTAATACAGAAACATTAGTATTTTTTTGGCATTTCATTAAATTTTATACATTGATTTACATATTAAGTTTATTTTATTTTATTACTTTGAAATAAGACTTGAATCTATACCACTAATTTAACTATTTAAAACAGGGGAACGTTCAGAATGGAGCGCGAAGATGGCTACACGTTCGACTGTCGCATCCCCCCGTTCTCCCTGGAGAGCAAGCCCGACGAGGGCGCCCCCGTCGCGCCCACCGCCGCCGCTTGAACGCGTCACGTCACACAACACACAGACTAAAAAATGATAAATTGCAAAACTAAAGTGTTTAAAATAAATGGCTTAAATAATGATTTTATGTATTTGACATATTGAGGCCTCGTAGTTGTGTTTTTTTACAGATATAATTTAATAAAAATTATTTATGATGATGGCTATTAATCAAATTATTATTTTTGTTTATGGCTTTACAGCGTGTCATATGTATTGGCTTATTTTGGGATATAATTATCAAATGTCTTTTGGATACTCATTTTCAAAAAGTTTTTAATATAATGTAGAGATTAAATCTCTTTTAGCGAAATGTGTTTTATATTTTTATGAAAATTTCAAATAAATGTATTTTAAGTATGATATGTAGAAATACGGCGACTTATCATTTTTAGTGGATGACTTATCTTGTGCTACTGTGATGATTACGCCCAAGTCATTATTGTTAGCCTGACAATTAAAGTATATTTATTATGACCTTAGAGCCATTGTGCTAGGCTGTAATGAAGAAATTCTTAGTTGTTGTAACAAATTTCTAGAACCTATAATAAATTACAGTATTCTGTTAATCTGAATTTTATTTTTGAAGTTATTGTTTAGTTTTATATTTATAAATTTGAGAATACATTTGCATTGCAGCTCAAATTTTAAATATTTTCTAAAAATTAACTATAATAGTCACTTATTTAATAGATTTCAAATTGTAAGATAATGATGATTGTTTTAGTGATGTTGACATTGATGTCAACATCACTAAACCAAACATAATTTCTTATTTTTTTAGAAATTGCTTATATATAAATATATTTCATGAAATCGGGTAATGTAACAAGTTGGCTTTATTTATAATTGTTGAATATTCATACATTAATTATGTAAAGGCAGACAAAAGAAACCAATAATAGTTATCAAATAGTAGTTATCAATTTAATTTTTCAAAATACTTCAAAGTTATTTTCAAACTTTTTCTCTCGAGCTAACAAAAAAAACACAAATAGATCTTTATTTAATTCTTACCCTACTTCACAACAGTTGTTCGAGTTTGCTAGGGTAATTGAAAGAAAAAAATAATGGTAAACTGTAAACAACTCGGTTATTTAGAAAACATTTTAAATAAGTGTAATACAATACTTTTTCAGAAAACCTATAAAAAAATGTAAATCGTACGGGATTTGATGCGCTTCTTGGAAACCGTCCAAGTGCTCTGACCACTAAGCCATACATTCTCATTATGCTACGTCGAAATTCTTATACGCTTGTTACAACTTATTTTTTCTTCTCTGAAGTGTGGATTAACGTTTTAAAATTGTTAAAAAAAAGTGTAATACAAGAACATGTACTACTACATGAATGGGTGAAATAAAACACATATTAAATAAATCTAAGCTTTATTACATAAATTGAAATTAAAATTTCATTTCATTTCACATTACACCCCTAAACTAAAGCTGTACAATATATTTGTACACGATTTCTATATATAAGTTAGTTATGCAATGACAAATATTTTACGATAGTAGTACGTAAGATGGAGTTTCAATTATTAATTCTTAGTTTATTCGTATTATAGTACAGTCGACGAGTTGTGGTCGTGAAAGTTAGGTTTTCTGACCTTTTCCGTATTGTATAATTTAATTAAACACAATAATAGCCATAAATAATTTATGAACCTAATATTTTTTTTGGTTAAGTTATCTTTTTATATTATTTAAGGATTACATTCTTATACATCTAAAATATTACAAAGTCTATTTTTATCTCGATATTTGAAACATAATAAAATTGAAACCTCCATTTTATGTGTTTAAGGGATCTCTCATATTTACTTAATATTCGATTTGCCATCACCATACATCTAGTGGACTATCAATATAAAATGTTCTATAGCTAGAGTACTTATAAATAATACTAATTAATTAAAAAAATGTCTTAGTATTCATTTTAAAAAATTTTTTTAAAAATATGACAAAAAAGTCAACAATAATAAAAAAAAACAACAAAAAAAATTTATTTGTAACGTCTATGTTAATAATTTAATATATATATATATATAAAAAATCAGCGAAATTTTAAAAATAGTGAAAGGTACTTTAGCTACAGTAAAACGCTCTTACGATACAAAGGCACTTTATTATTTCTTTGGTTTAGCACTAATGTATCGATATCGGATCACATCACTATTTACAAACATATCTATATAAATACATGCACATAAATTACAATATTCTTTCGCGTTTTTTCTTTTCATTTATTATTAAATATCTTGACTTAATTTAATCTACAATTCATAAATAGGTTATCTAACAAGCTTAATAATGGAGTTTAGGATTATTACGTAAGCAAGATTTAAGAATACCGACTAAATGTCACGACAAATGAACGGTGACACCGAAATGAAAATTAAAAAATAAATAATGGCTTACAAATATTATTTTTGTCACCCTATGAAGTGAAAATTAAGCTTTGGATTTCTCAAAAGGGATGCAACATATACATTGAGTTCTACGTTTGTAGACAAATAAACAAAGGAATAGATTTAGAAGTCTGGAAGAAACCCGTGAACTACCACGATTATTCCCAAAACGTCAAAGTTCCGAAGACTTTAGAATGAGTCACTTTGAAAGTCTTTAATATACCATGAGCATCCAGTTACACTTTCTTCACAACCACCTCGACTATTTCTGTGTCAATTTTGGGGATCTAAATTAAGTTAAGGGGAGCGATTCCACCAGGACCTTCGTACGATGTAGGAACGCTATCAAGGAGAGTTGAAGCATTCAGAACAGCTCTCTGCCGTAATCTTCAAACAGAAAATCAAACAAAAAAACGTTTTTGTCAACTTAAAAACTAAATAAAATATGATTATCTATAAATATTAGTATAATATACTTGCGTCATATATTTTTTTCAAGAGTTGATACTGAAATTCCAGTAACAGATTGCAAGTCCTCATAATTTTTTTTAAAATAGATCATGTATCATTACCCAATTATCAGACATGCTGTTGTACAGTTTGTTAATAATGTATTTTTGTATTTCTTGCAATTCTTATAGTAATTACGCAAAGAGAATTCATGTAATCATTATTGTACCTCTAAATATATAGTTTTTGCTTGCTTACGTAATATTACAATTAAGTTTTTACCATATCTGCAGTTTTTGTTTATTTGCCTAATATTAAACCTTAATAGTTTAATTTTAGTTTAAATTTCTATGTTATAAGCAAAGATTGATAACTAAAACTAAAATAGTTAAATATTTTTTTTTAATACAATAAATACCGTCTAAAGACAATAAGTAATGGCCACAAGTCTACGACTGGCTAATTAATGTCATTGTGTAAAACAAAAGAAAAATGTAAATACATAAATAAGATTTTTTTTAGCAACATTAAAATGGTTTTTTTCTGCAATTATATATTTTTACGTTAATAAAAAAGATGGATATTAAGATAGATTTAGGATCAAGATTTTTTTTAAAAAGCATTCTATTCACGTTGGAAATTGCAGGCTATATAATGAGCTCGGCATATTTTTCAAATAACTCCTTGCCCAATAGTATAATAGCACAGAACTATTTCATTTTAGAAACTACTTATTACTGGGCAAACTCTATAATGAATGCTGCAGACATTTAAAAGATCACCACAGTGTTTTGTATCTAAATTGTGTAAATTTTATGTGCAATAAAGTATACTGTATTGTAGTGTAGTAGAGAGGAACTGCCTTCCGAGGTGTTGGTAGCTTTATGTCCACACTACGATTAAAAAGTACTTGCGAAAATCTATTTGTTAAAAATAATATTATGAATTTGAATTAAAGCATTTACATTGGTAACCATACATATAAAGAAAGTTCCACTCATTCCAGTAGTCATTTCAATGATGATCATAATACAATAACCTTGGGGGCTGATGGGGGAGTATTCACATTGAAATAATTTACATTAGGAAACAACTCATTACCGAGCCTGCTCTATGAGTGTGGCGTACATTCCAAAGAGCTCCATACTACGAGCTTTGAGCGGAGGTGGAGGTAAGAGGGAGGAGGGAGAACAGGTCATTTTTCTAAAACAGCATCTACATTGGTTATCATAATTATAGGAAACTATCCATCATTGAGCCAGCTGTATAATAAAAGTTGTGTACACTCCAAATGACTCCATAGCGTGATGGCCCAGAGGGGAGGAGGATGTAAGAAAAAAGGCATATTTCTAAAAAAACTTTCACATTGGAAACTATACATTATAGAAACTATGTTTTACCGGGCCAGCTGTATAATGAGTGCTGCACACATTTCAAAAAACTCCATAGTATGGTGACCCTGGGGAGTGGTGGGGATGACGGGGGGGAGGGTCGGGGACGGGGAAGGCGCTAGGGGAGAGATTTCCTCTTCGGTCTCCTCCTTCTCACCTGAGAGGGACTTGAAGTCAAGTAAATAGGATTTGTAGTCCACTTGGTACAGTTGAAGCGACATTTTCACATACTTCTGTATCATTTTGTTTAATGTGCGCACCCTGGAAGTTTTTTCAAATAAATTAATTACAGCATTTAGAACTAAGTATATTTTTTTATTATATATGACTAATCCAGAAATAAATGTCACTCTCCACTTTCCGCCAAAATCTGGACACACTGCGTGTTGAGTGACGGAACTAAACACCGCGTTTTACCTCGACACCAGATCGAAGAAAAGAAAATATTAAATATTTATTTTTTCGCCAGGACTGGCCTCTATCAATTTTAATAAATTTACTTTATAATATTTATACGTAAAAGTGGTAATTACCTGACATGGTAAGGGTTTATAACTTTCCACTCATAGTCCAACGCCTTCATTGCTCTGAACACTTCTAGCATTATGTCATTTGGCTTACTTTGCGATCTGATACCCAAGTGCCATTTAGCTCTGGAAAAAAATAGAAATAACACTATAATCTGTGGGTTCGATATCCTGAAAAGAATATTTGTTTTGTGAACTCATGTTATATTTATTTTTAGATTTAATATTGATTTATCGAAAAAGATACTGATACTGAGGACGTCGTGGCGATTGTAGGTTCGATTCCCGCTTGGAGAAATGAAATATTTAATATTTTCATTTCTTCACTCTGGTAATAAGGCAAAGTTCGTCCTCTCAATCGGCGTTGAGTCCTCTCAATTTAACAGGCGATGCCTCGAGAATTCGGCGAAAAGTGGGGAACGGAATGTCTTAACGCTAGATCTGGAAGGTAGAGGTAGAGGGCCACCTACCCTATTTCACAAACAACTTTTCCAGTAACCCTTTTCCTAGATCTATATAGTATCTAGGAAAACTGTCCGAGCACAATTATAGTATCATAAAATATTCTTTTAAAATTATAATAAAATATGAACGCACGACGACGGCACGACGTTCAATGTTTTATACGTTTCCTAATAAGTAAACAACTAAGTTACCTTTTAACCGGTGTGCCTTTCTGTTTGTCCAGTGCTGGTTGTGCGGCGGGCGAGGTCTTGTCGCGTAGCGGCGCTATACGTTCCGGGTGGGGACGGCCACTTTCAGTATTCGCTGGGGGGGAATTACCTTTAAAAAATATACATATATAGAAGAAAAACATTATTTTTTTAATAATACGATGATAAGAAGAAAAAGCTGAAGAAACTTAGACAGAAGATACTTTTTCCCCCACTTCCCGCAAAATTTTTCGAAACGAGGAAGAACGAATTGAAAATAATTTAAATATAATCGCACCAACAACGACAGTGTACTGTACATATATTATAATTTATTATTAAAAACGGAGAATTTTGTTTTATTCTTTCATTGTAACTGCTAGTAACTACTGGTTAATATTATGGATATAATGCCACTTTCAATTAATAAAAACAAACTTTTGCTTGAGTTGGCAAATAAACATTCGGTCTGAGAGACATTGGTCAAAATATACATCTTTTCAACTTCACACAGTAGTGCACACATAGCGGGTAGGCAGAGGGAACATGGAAACCATTCCCATTAAGACACTTCAACCTTTCATTTTCCACGGAATTCTGGAGGCGTTGCTTTTTGAGTGGCAGAACTCAACGCCGCGCTTTGCATCGAAGACATAAAAATATTTAATTTCCTCGAGTGGGAATCGAACTCACAACCTGTCGCGTTTACACATTTGTGCCCCTGCATTTACCCTTTATTTGCGGGAAACCGCGTGAGGCTAAAAAAAAGAAACTCTTAAACCGGATTAATTTTGAATATTTAGTATCATACATTTTTGGTAACCCGACGTTTTGAACACTTAACAGAAATCCGTGGTAACGTGTAAAAATCACTAAAATCACAAAAATATCGTGCATAACTAATTTCAAAACTTACTAGCAACATAGAAATCCTTTATCTCCGCCTTTGCAGCCTCATCAGCGATCCTCTTGTTATCTATTATCAGGTGATAAGCTATCGCCAGCTGGTCGTGGGGGTCTCCGCTTAGCAATGCGTTGTGGACTTCGTTTTCTTTCACACCAAACTTCTCACACACCTCCGATATAGCTTCTGTGTCTATTACACTGCTATCCTGTCATTTTTATAATTTTAAACTGGCTTCCATTCATTGTATTTTTAATAGTAATATTTATTTGAAATTTAGTTGTGGGTTCGAATCCCATCTGCTGCCTGTTATTTTGTGAGTTTTTGTGAAAGCTAAATTCTTTGTTAAAGCTATATAAAAAGCTTGATTACACAAAGTTTCTCTTCCACATAATAGTATTCAATGGAAAAATTACTCATGATGAAAAGGTTAATCTAACTACAAAGTAAACTAATACAAACATAGATACTTAGATATATACATCTTTAATTTTAACCTTTAAGTATGGACGTCGGGTCTGTCAGACCCATCTAGTTCTACGAATTCTACAAATCGGCCACTTCTCGGTGACCTCCGCCACCGAGTGGCTCAGTACCTTTCGTATTAATGACAAAATGAATGTAAATAGCAGTGGTTGGGGTGTCTCTGGGTTCAAAACACGTGAGTATTTAACTTTCTAAGCGGGGCCTGGGTCTGTCAGACCCGACGTCCATGTTTCCCATACATGAATGATTTCAAAACGCCATATATTTTTATAATATTACAAAGTATACTTTAATATTTTAATTGTATTATTTGTATTCAAATGTTTTTATTGTTATATATCATATATTATTTTGCATTGTTGGTTATATATTTTAGTAATATAAATATTATTTACCTAAAAAAGATTCAATTTTTTTGTTTTTATGATAAAATGGAAAAAAATTATCGACCAAGCACGTCAGTTACAAAAATATCGGTACTTTATAATCAACAAAAGAATTAGACGACGACATTTTATAAAGAAAATAGCACTTTATCAAATAAAAAGACGCGTTTCGTATACTAAACTACTCTAAGAATTGAGAATGACTTTGACTCGCGTTTCGCGATCTGATCTATCATTTATTGA
>DWNA01001203.1:0-15840 GCA_018249835.1 Heliconius besckei | reverse complement strand
AAATAATAAATTTAAATTTAATTAATTAAGACTTTTTTCTACTACAAGTTTCATTAGGTGTTAGTGTCACACTCGTCACGACCAAAATAATGTAGATAAGTTTGTAAAGTTGAACATTTGATTTCTGTTGACGTTAATAGTTACACTTAAACTAAAAGGATATAAGTAAAAAAAACTTTTTTGATATATGCAATTATTATTATGATACATTTGTTCAAATTTATTTAAGTTTCGTAACTTTGATTGATTTTATTATAGGTTTCTGTATTAATGCAATGCCCGAAAATATTTCACGTAAAATGTATAAACAAAATATATAAATCTTGTTGTATCTATCTTGATACTTACCGCAAAGCGCTACCAGTGTTACAACTTTCATTGTCACGTTTAAGAGGACTGTATTCATTAGATAATACCTATCGTGGCACCTCACAAGCACGTCTCTCAAACTAATGACATATTCACAAAAATAAAATCACAGTCAATAGTTTTCTTTTCTTCATTTTAAACATCACATACACTTTGAAAATATATCGTCAATTTAATTAATGATTTCTTCGAAATGAGTATTTTAAGTTAAAAGCTTGCAATAAATATAAATGTTGTTGACAATCGCGTTGTTTACGAGTCACCGGATGCGTCCGTATTCCGTTATAGAGTGGCGAGGAGCGAGTCGTGCTCCTCCCTCTGGGCCCGCTCGCCGAGTGCCCTTGGTTGTCCCGCTAGGTGGTAGGGTAACGTCATGCGCGGTGCGATCTCTACAAAAGGACGTTTAAGTTTGTAAACTTTGTCAATTAATGAAATGGGAACATTAAGAACGTGAAAATGAAAGTGAAAAGTTTCAAATAAAAATATTTTTGTTTGTAGTGATCTATGTGAACTTATAAAAAATACAAAGCTATAACATAATGTCAGTTTCAATAGAGAACATTAACTAGTTCGCGGAGTAGCGGTTGCATCCGGTGGCTGATAAAGCGACCCAACAAATAGGCATCTCGTCGGAGGCTGGCGGTGACGCGGTCAGTAAGTACATTATAAACTAACTATATAGTTAAATGGCTGGAAGCTAGTTCACGAACCCTTGCCTCCTTACTCCGACGGTAATAATTAACGTAACTCATAATCTAGTATACTCGTATCTAACATGTCTCTCCCTAGTCACGTTAAATTCGTACATATTAACCGATGTTACTAAATCTTTTTAGCTATTAAAAAGGAATCACTCAATTTTGTATCAAATCGCGATTCCTGATCGTTTTTTAAATAAGTTAATGATGAAATCTGTAAAATAAGACAGTCATAATGGTATAACAAAGAAAAATAAATATTAGTAAAATAATTAAATATTTATAATTAAAACTACGTATAATATAGAAATACAACTAAAATGATCATTTTTAAAAAAATGTTGTTTTCATACACCCCCGATACAATCGAGGGTGTTGAACTTTGACAGGGGGCACACATCGGGCAAAAGTAATTTATTCCTGATGCGTCACACTGACCCCCCTAGTAGACTTTACCTACGCCCATGTGAATTATCTAAAAGCCGAACGTCCGATATAGCTATATAAAATGTTTCATTTGCTACACCGAGTTAAGAATAATTTAGACTACAATATGTGAAAAGTGGTGGGATTTTTTATAGGAAAAAAAAATGTAAATACGGTAATTTTCCTAATCAAAAGAGTATCTTTTTGTATGGAAAAGACAAGGCAAACGAGCGTTAGGATGGTAAGTGAGTACTGTACTGTTCTCAATGCGCTGCAAATGGTGTAACTTACAATTAATTACTATCTTCTGCTAATTTGGTTAAAACAAAATAAATTAGTTATTAAATAATTTAATGAGCTTAACGAACACACTCTATCAATTAACTAACTTTGTACAAAAGTGTTATGAGCTAGCGTGTTCATTTACACTATCTAGCGTGAGTGACGACAGAAGCTGTCCCGGGCACAAATTATCTGTAGCTCCACAGACCATAGCTTAATTAAAATGTTTAACTAAATCTTTTAATTATAAGAAAACTAGCGACCCTCTTGCGGCTTCGCCCGCTTCAACTACTGAATTATTCATGTAATGTATGTTTGCAAAGCACTTAAGATAATGTGAAAATTAATTAAACCCTAATGAAACGCGCATTTTCGTAGTTTCAATAAGGATTTTCCAATTGTTTTACACAGCAAGGATTTTTTAGTAGGTACCGAAATTTTAAATCTGTGCTACTAATCTTTTCAAGTACTTATTAAAATATATTTAAATTACTATTTTTAGATAGTTAAATGACTATTTTCAAATGGAAGAAATTATAAACAAAAACCTACCTACTAATAACTACTACAAAAAATGTGAAACCAAATATATTGCGCTTAAATAATACATTCAACTCCAATTATCCAATACGTGCAAACGCTTCTAACTAAATCTTCGTTGCTATAGAGGCAGCCGGGATTTTTTTTTCGGGCTTGTGGTTAATGCTGAAGGGGTTATTCTGTCCCTGATGAAAAGCAAGCACGACGTGGCTGCCTGTGAGGAAAATTAAATAGAATGCATGGGCCGGGAATCGAATCCGGGCCGCCCGCGTGGCAGGCGAGCATTCTACCACTGAACCACCGATGCGTGTAAGGCAAGCGGGCACGGCGGACGCATGGCGAGTGACGAGCCGTTTCGCAGCAAGGATTTTTTTGATATTGTAACAACTTCTAAAGTACTTATTAAAATGAAAAACAGTAAAAGACAGTTTTGATCTACATTAAATGGCCAACGTAACTATTATACTTATTTATATACTGAGAGTAAGGGATAAGTGAAACTTGAGTAACATACAGCTGATGTGTCAACGGCGGGATGTGTCAACAATTAAATGCGTTTTTCTGTAAAAAGCAAATTTTATCTTCGTTTAATGTAGAAAATTAATAAAGTATTTTAAAGGATAAGGATTAATACCATTATGGAAAAATATCCCTTACAATAAAAAATATATTGAAATTATTATTTTCAGACAGAAAAATGATCACAACACGTTATTCTTAAAAGATACGAATATGCTCTCGCGGACTTTTTTGTAGATCTAATTAAGAGGAACAATACTCCAGTACATTTTTTTCATGTAGTACTTGCCATTAGAGCAGCGCATGCGCGAAAGTGTCTCAACGGGTAGGACTTTATACACATTTATCGTATTTATGTTAATTTACATAAAAATATACAAATAATAAACTATATATAAACCTTCTATGAAAAATACTCGACCTAATGGTGAAAACCGCATCAAAATCTGTTGGGTAATTTAGAAGAAGAAGAGTTAGAAACAACAGACAGACATGAAAAGCGAGTTTGTTTTATAAGATATAGGATATGTTATAAGTTGGTATTCTATATATGGTTTATATTCTTATGTAGTTTATTTAGATTATTGGTAATATATTACTATAATAAAATATTTTTTTATTTGTATAATTATGTATTTATAGGATATATGTAAACGTACGTACGAGTATATGTATGTATGTTTCAGCACACCTGCATACTTATTATCACACATGACAAGGTTGGCTGGAAGAGAATACTTTTGCGTGATAAAGTGATTGAACATATAATGTAGCTAGAATGTAACATATTATTCCTCCAAGTCGAGAACAAACTCATACTATACTCTTATTGTCATATAATGTACCACTGAGCTACTCGCGGCCTCGATGGCCTCGCGTAGCTTTTAACTTTGTATTACTGACAAACGAAATACAATTTTCAATGTTCCGACAAACATATAACAAAGAATAACTTTTATGATATAAACACAGAAAGCTATCACTCCACCCTCAGTGCTTTTATCGGCAATCAAAATGTTCGTTCAGACACAATCCAATTATACGACACTACGACCGGACAAGAGCGAGGAGAGTCGTTGACGCCGCCGCGGCCGCGCTCGGAGAATATCATTTTGATAGTTATTATGTGATAAAATGTTATTTATTGCGAATCATGTATTTCTCACTATATCAGGGCTACGACGATATAAAATTGTTGTTACGTAATTATGTTCAATAACACACATAATATATTATGATATTGTCTATACTTCTTTTCTAATATCATAAAGCTTAAATATTTATTTGTTTCGCTAATGTCTGGGACTACTTTTATTGTTTTGTGTTTTGTTTTTTTATTATTATAGTTCTATATTACACCACGTTAATTGTTTCGATGCCACCCTCGACAGCGCTACCAGGGCTACAACGGTGGCTGCTTAGTTAAATCTATTTGCAGAATTATTTTATGAGACGAAAAAAAACTGATTCTTTAACCTAAATAGAAAACATTATAATGTGATTAGTAATGTAAAAATATGCAATTCTATTAAAAAATAAACCAAACATAACTTTTAAAAGCTGGACTTTATATGACAGCAGAGTATAAAGTATACCTAAGACTATAATCACATTTTTAAAAGTAATGGTATAAGTTACATGTTGGCATCTCTCCAAATTATCTTGCAGCGGTTGGTATTTGAGCTCGCGTGTAACTTTGATATTCTTATCTCAACTTCTTCATATTCTTGAATATTTAATAAGAAATTCTCTTATAATAACTTTTAATAATCTCATTACGATTCGGTTAGTTTAAACTAGCGAGATGTAGTTTAATTATGAATCTTATTTCTTATATTGTAGGGTTCATTTTCTGCAACAGCTACCCTCGTATCAAATGTTTGTGTTCCATTTTATTGTCTTACAAGTGTTGATCTCTTCAACATTGATATATTAATCACACACTTTGTCTTGTTTGTATATTATGAAAATGTATTATATTTTTGGACGATAATTATTTAAAAAGCAAAAAAATCTTTTAAGGTGATTTACCTTATGTCATTTATTTTCTATATATTATTCTACTATAGGTCGGTTGGTCGGTCTGCAGTTTCATTCGCTTAAAGTATACGATTTTTTATTGTTTAGGTCTATTTAGGATGTAATACACTAAACAAGTTATATTGTAAGCCCTCCGGGATTGTATTGATTTTGCTTGCAAAAATTGTTTTTCTTAATACAAAAATGTATGGTTATTTCATATCTGTCTACTTGGACGGTAAACACCCAATTTTTTCGCGTAAAGCTGGAACCTGGGATAATTCTGAGATAAAAAGTTGTCTATAAGTTGCTCCAGTGTCCTCTCTAATAAAATATAAAGATATCTTGAGCATTTTTTTCTAAAATCCTGGTCTTGAAATATGATATAGGTAAGCTCTATGATATACATACATTATGATTTAATACAAATCTATGACAAAAAAATCCACATTAGTTTCAAAATCTACGATACTTTAATTTTTTCACCGGAACGTCGCGTCATGAAAGTTACATATAAATGGTTACTCCTGAACCTGTGATAAGAGTAGAACGTATTTCGCAAGCGCACTTCCATTCCATTTGCAATTTGTAACGTAGAAAGTTTCGCCTTTTTTACAATATTAATTTTTGTATTGCGGTAAAGATCCTGTCGAAACCTTAAATTATTTTTTGTACGAGTACAAGATAAAAAGACTTTAAAAAAATATTATAAACTAAGCATAAAAAAATGTTTTTACTTATATTCATATTTCTAAGTCATTATTTTAGTAGATATTTGTTGATTAACTTACTCTACTCTACTTAAAAATTATTAAACACTATATATATTATTAAACACTGATATTAGTAACATTGTTTTGCTATAAACTATTGAATCGTAAATTGCGCTATAATAGAAAGGCCAAATAAGAGTAATTTCTGTGGCTGATTTTTGCAGACCTACCTTATATTATGTTAAATATTCATAATAGATTTCTCTAGAAGGAAAGTATGCGGCGCGGTACACATTGAACCGGAACAAAAGGAAAGATTTCGACAAGCTTACGGCCGACTACGAACATTTACATTACAAAATACAGAAACGAGCCAAACACGAAATTACAACCTTTGGGATTATGTATTTGCTTGAGAATGGTTAAAGTACCTATATTATTTTTTGTTTTGATTTTGCAAGAGGAATGTGACGAGTTTTAATGGCTGTTATCATTTTATCTTGTCTTAATATAACGTGATATCTTATCTTAATATAAGGGAAAGTTAAGGAATTGTAATAAAAAAATACTGCTGCAGCAGGGTAGGCAGAGGGAACCTAGTGTTAAGACACTCCGTTCCCCACTTTCTGCATTGCGTGTGTGAGTGGCAGAGCTCAACGCCGCACTTTCCCTCGACACCAGAGCGAAGAAATGGATATATATAACGTATAAACATAAATAAATATTTCACTTCCTCGAGTGGGGATTAAACCCACCACCGTCGCGTTACAGTCACACCCTTGTGCCGCTGCGCCACCACGGCTTCTACCATATGACCTGTCTATAATAAATATTTATAAAATATGCTGTCAATTTAATGTTAAGCGAGTGTCTTTACGCAATCGTAGATACGACCTCTGTTCCGGTGGTTATTACTTAGATTATATTGAAATATAATAAAAAATTATTTAATACGAAAATCAACCACCTCTTAAACTTTGTATATTTTTAAACATAAAATATCATCCATTTTAATTATTTTAACGCAAATAGGTCAAATAAATTCTGTGTATTTTATCTTCTGTATATATTGAACTTGCTATTGAATATCAATTAATACCAATAGCACTATAAGTTTCCATAAACTAGTTTATAAATGAATATTTAATATTAATGCACATAGTAGTATAATAAATACACAATTTTACAATGTAAACCATCCCGTGGCATCATTTTATAATTTGTCGCGGCTACGATATCATATTACAGTTTAACTTACCTCCGCAAAAGGTGACTTTTCCTGAGCGTAAGCCTGCTTCAACACTATCTAAGAAAATAGATTTTGTAAAGGTAATAATAAAATTGTTCAACCGTATGTCGGCAAAGTATTAACAGTAGACATGTCGCGACGAGCGCACGTCGACGGCGTACGTCGGCTCGGACGGTCTACATTGCTTAAAACAAACATGGCCTAAACCTGTTCGAGATATCTTTTACAGATTTGAGAAAGACGATATTGTCATGAAACAAATATTGACTTTATGTATATTATAATATAGAAAGTTAAATATTATTGTAGAGAATGTAATTAATATTTTTTTGTTGATAAAAATGTATATGTATAGTAATGTATCCTGTATTTTACTCATATTTTATTGTATCTAGTTAAGTTTAGTATTAATAAACTTCTGTTACAATCTGCGATCATAAACTCGAATTTCAGCGTGTAAGAGCGTCGTTAGCACTTTTCTTTGTATAATTAACGATCTCCCAAATTGCCCACATTTCTTTCACACTGTAGAAAACTGCTTTATAATGATAATTGTCGAGTTCCACCTAAAGTATCCACCAAGTTTTTGTAAGAACTATTCATATAGATTTTTTTTCTTTTTAAAGCTGTTGAACTCGAGTCTATTAAGGTTGTTTTTAATTATCTAATTCAATTATACATAATTTTTATAATTCACTTAATTTATAATGTATCTATCCTTTAATACAGTACCATAAAATAATCGAATATCCATTTATTCTGGGAAACCAATAAATTGGGGAATAGGTGAGCGTAACGTAGATATAATGGAAAATCCGATCGACTATCGAATTTGTCTTTACGTCAGTATAGTTACCCGATATCGGCCCAAATTTTTCCTTTGAGAAAACTTCACTCCAATGAAAAATTGTACGCGCCTCTTTTGTTTTACTTTCGTGTAAATACAGTCACGTATTTTATACATAGGAGTTGAACATACAGTGAAGTGAGTTAATAACATTTGTACAGACTCGAGTAGTCTTGATTTAGCTATACTCTGCTAAGAGTATAATACCTGTAATAATTTATATTTCACATGAGAAATATTTATTTTCTTTGTTTTATCTTATCTGAATTCGTATAAGAATCTTTTTACAGTCAATTATGAGTATTTCACTATGCTGATACCAGGATGCTTCATAAAATATAGAATTAAAAAATTACATAAATTTTAAACGTTTGAATTTGTTGTGCGATTATTTCACAAAATCATTATTAGTTTTTTAAAGTTATATTTATAATCGGATAATGTACTTGATTTACAAAAAAAACTGGCCAAGCGCGAGTCGGGCTCACCCACCGAGGGATCCGTACAAAAATTGGAGGTCTCGAGATTTTTCCAAAATTCAGACTTGACTTAGCAGAGCCTTGTAGTTGACATTTCACTTGAACTCGCGGCTTTAATACCAAATTTTGCCACTCTTTAATGAGACCTTTCTGGGATCATAAGTTAAAAAATACAATTGAGGCATATACTGTCTATGGAAGCAAATAACACAACATCAATTTTCATATTATATTTAAATTACATAGCATAAACAGATTTTAGAATTATATTCATTTGAACTTCAAAGCAACCGATAACAGACACAAATATTATAGAATATTACATTTCAAATCCCCCTCTTTCGTACTAAATATTTGATGTAACACATGTTTCATGAAGGCAGTGGTTGATCGGATCTGTACATGTGTTAGCCACAGTTCATAAACCATTCCATTCAATGAAGTAAATTTCTTTCAAAGGTTCGATCGTGCGGAAACACGAAGGCGTACGTATCTATGGGCTAGAGTTAGTGAATGTGGGCCCGTATTAATAATTCCTAGCATTGCTATTAAAAATACATTGACCGTGTTAAATCAGTTCGGTGGGTTTGAATACAATTTGTGTTTTACAATTTCTCGCTTAATTTTATACACGAATTTAAAATATATAATATATAACCATGGGCCGCAAATAACCGGATATCAAATGTGCAAGTGTTAACACTAGAAGTGCCGAAGATTGAGACCCCCCTTGAACCGCCGTCGTGACAAATTTGTCCCATTCTACTTATTATGTTGATTTTTGGTATAATACAAAAAAATATTATTAAAATAATTCGGTAAATATGTAGATCATCTTTAATAATCAATTTTTGTTCTTTAACACACATAAAAGTACCAAAAAACCAAACACAAAGAAAGAATCAAATATTTCAAATACGTTCTAAGGTCGTGACAACTAACTGAATAACTCTTACAAAATTATAAGTTATTGAAATTAGTTAATATTATTATTAAGCCAAGTAATGCATTAATATATTCTTCATCAGATGATTACATCACAGATGATTTATAACATTGTATAGTAATGGCTCCATAATTCGGCGGAAAATGCCAGCGGAGTGCATAGCACTAGGTTCCCAGGTTCCCTCCACCTACCCTACAATTGCCCACATTTAGTATCGAGTGTTTTTCTAAAATTCAAGCCTAGCTTAGTCATCCTTTCATCTGATACCTCACTTGAAATAGCGGCAAAATTTAGTATTGATACCAATTTTACCCCACTTTTCAGGCTATATTTTTTTAAGATTTATGCATAAATGTATAGTTTTCAGATTTTTTCCTGTACTAGTACTACATGTAGATGCTAACTGCCAAATTTTATAATTCTAAGTTAACTGAAAGTACCTTATTAATTTGATTCCCTTTATAGTGTCGAAATACACGTTTTTTACTATATAAATGGTCATATCTTTTTTTAAGGGTGCTTTTTTAGGAAATCAAGGGACTGTAGATCGTCATATAGTTGATATTCATATACTCATATGAATATCAACTCGATTTCTCTAAGCGTTCCTGAAATAAAGGCAAAGACCGCCGGATCTTATAAGGGTTTTTTTTTCCTTAAAAGCTACAGAACCCTAAAAACTTAGGTATTGACTGCTAAACCTACTATTCAATTTTTGTCCGCCCCCGCATAGTCCTTTCACCTCCGCCTCGTCCCCGAGGCATGAAAATATGTCAAATTATACCCTCAAATAATAAAATAATAATGGCGGGACAAAAATGACCCAGTGGCAGTTCTAGGTAAATTTAATTTTTTTTCAAAAAGTAAGACTGCTAAATAATTATTTATATTTTTAATTAAATAAAGGTGTAAAATTGGTAATAGTCAAAAAGTTTCATCTACATACATTAACAAACAAAAAAGTTATAAACAATCAACCTTGAGTTTGGGACAAAAATGAGACGGCGGCGCTTCTAGTGTTAAGTGACGAATTCAATCCCAATACACAATTTTATAGATTTAAAGTAATTATAACACTTATGTGTTTGTTATTTGTATAACATGTGATATTGTAATAAAATAGTTGTATGTTTAATTCGAGTCTAAAACAATAATTTATGAAAGTCATTAGATGGAGAACTTTTTGGGGGTTGTAGTAATGTGGTCGAACACCGTCCGGTCATTAGTACATTCCTCTTTAGGTAGCTCTGCCAATTACGTGTAATTTGGAAAACTGTTTCAATGTGACTGAAAGTTTTGATCATTTTATATAAATTTTGCACACCACTTTCAGTACGGCTTATATTTAAGAAATAAAACGAGAGTAGATTTAATATACCGTAACTTAGGCATAGTACATACTAAATTAGTTTAATAGTTTAGTTGACTTATAAACAATAACCATTCAATAATAATTATAATATTTTTTGAAAGATCATCATATTCTACGAACAAAATCAAAAATATTTAAGAGATAAAAATGTATTACTTGCTATAAAGTTCCTATGAAAGTTCAACTGAAAACCTTTCGCAACATTATCGTAAAATTGATCGGAACCGAAAACACTGATTGAGTGTCGATTTGGACAGACTTTGTGTACATTGTGACGTTATCGTAGTTGTAAATACTTGTCGCGGTTTGTTGACGACCGAGACAAATAACAAAGCATTCATTGCGGTGTCTCTGAGACTCTAGAGACAGATTAACGATCTGCATCTCTCCCTATTCCATCATTTCTGTTAACTAATAACAAATTTACACAGTAGGACAATATTAACATAAATTGTCTCTGCAGCAAACGCTCTCTGAGCGCTAGTTCTCAAATGTTATACAATAAATATGATGAATTTAAAAATGTACAATAGTTGCCAATACAACACAATGTTGATATTTTATTGTGCTATTATAGTGGGAAAAAAGTGTCTTAGCACTAAAAATGAATAGATATATGTAAAAATATTTTTTCCGAAATATCTACATATACTCGTATTTTAGTTTTTGGTAGGTTTTATTACAAATTATTTCATGTTTGAGATGAGGTTTTATAGCAATAATTCGTATCGCGTTCGTAAGCTCAAACGCCGTAGAATTTTCTTCTTATTTTATGGGAGGCTGGGATCAAAATTCCCGTTCTGTAAATAAATTTCCAGGCTAATCCCGAGAGACGAAAGAAAATTATTCCGAAATGTGTCTACGATTTTTATAGCCGTAGTGAATTATAACGTAAAACATTTATACGTTTTTTAGAATATATATTTGTTTTCTGCATTCTTAATGTACCGATACCTATCTATATATATATATATATATATCCTTCGATGGTAAATATTGAATTTAGCCCGCTGAGTAGTATAATCAGGCCTTAGTCGTACAGTAATTATGTTCTATAACTACCGCCTAAAGTAAACTCGAGGATAGAAGGATTTACTACTGAATAACAAGATATTGAAGAAGGGTACGAGAACGTCGGAGGAGACGTAGTTTCAGAGATTTTGCTCATATTGTAAGGGCTCATCCCTGACAGGAATTAATCAGGGTCTCCCGCACCCTTATCACTATGTTAGTAGCACATAGGTACATACGAATATATTATCACTGTACATGAAGATCTTCGATGTTGATATATTAAAGTGGTCTTTTTAAACCTGAAGGTATTTCTTTTTATAATTTTTAAATTGGTAAATTGTTAGAATAAAAATATGTTACTAATATTTTTATAATCGGTCGCACTGACATTCCTTATTATAAATTATAATATAAATACTTTGTTACCTAAGCGTACTTAGTAAATCTAATTTGATTTGTTATAATTGAAAAATATATATTTTCATCATCTAGAAAGACAGTAAATAAATACCACCCAACTTCTGTATTTCCAAAGTAAGCTTCAACAAATATTTTAAAACGTGAAGCGTATTGTTTAACACTAGAAGCGCCGCCGTCCCATTTTTGTCCCAAACGTTAGTTTGATTGTATGTAACTTTTTTATTTGTTAACTAGCTGACCTGGCGAACTTCGTACCGCCTAACAGTCATTCTTTATTTTGTGTTTTTAATACTTATTCTGCTATTCGGGACAGCAGGTCGGCTAGTATATAATAATAATAATAATAATACTTTATTGCACTAAAAACAAAGAAACAATACAGTAACAATTTTTACAAAAAGGCAATAAAAAAGTGCAATGGCGGGCCTTATAACTAAAAGTGCTTTCTTACATGCAACCGTTTGAAAGAAAAGAAGATAGCAGAAAGGTGTAAATAGTAATAATAAATATGATATTAATAGATATAAATAAGTTATCTTATAAACATACATACACTGATAAAAACACAACATTCCCTAATTCTTATTTTTCCAGAGAATCTTGCCAGAGCTCTATCTATTGTGCTAATAGTTAAACTGTCACCGTTCGATCATAGTTAAAACATACCGTTTTCTCAGTATAAGTAATCAAAAAACATATTTTACTGCACTTTACAGACTATTTAATTTTATTTATATTTGTATCAACAGTCATGTAATTAAAACGTTTTCAAATTCTTTTCTTCCAGAGAATCTTGCCAGAGCGCCATCTATTGTGCTAATAGTTAAACTGTAATCGTTCGATCATAGTTAAAACATACCGTTTTCTCAGTATAAATAATCAAAAACTATATTTTGCTAAAGTTTCAAAATTAATAATATTTCTCCCGAAGTAATTAATGCTTAACAAATAATAACTTGTTGAGATGTTTTATTCGTTATCAAGATTCGTTAGTACTTACTATTTGTTGTCAATAGATCTCCAATATTAACTTCTTGAAAACGTTAAATACTTATATCTTTTGACTGAAGCGATTACAATGAAATAAAAACTAAAACCTACTCTGATTTACTTGTAATTTTTATATGTAAACGTTGCTTAAATTTGTTGTGTACTTTTTACGTGATACGTGTTCACATAAACAGACAAACAGACAAACAGACAAACAGATAAACAGACAAACAGATAAACAGACAAACAGACAAACAGACAAACAGACAAAAATTCCAAAATTGCTGGAAATGGATTCTGTTAATTGTCTTTTAACACCCTAGCTATTTTTTTTTCCAATATTTTCAATGTACAGAAATGACTTTTCTACAGATTTATTATAAGTATAGATATAGATTTATGTAGATGAAACTTTTTGACTACTACCAATTTTACACCTTTATTTATTAAAAATATAAAAAAAAATATACCAGTCATACTTTTTGAAAAAAAAATATAGATTTACCTAGAACTGCCGCAGGGTCATTTTTGTCCCGCCATTATTATTTTATTATTTGTGGGTATAATTTAACATATTTTCATGCCTCGGGGATGAGGTGGATTTGAAAGGGCGATGCGGGGGCGGAAAAAAATTGAATAGTAGGTTTAGCAGTCAATGCCTAAGTTTTTAGGGTTCTATAGCTTTTAAGGAAAAAAAAACCCTTATAAGATCATTTGTTTGTCCATCCGTCTGTCTGTGCCTTTATCTCAGGAATGCTGCGAGAAATCGAGTTGATATTCATATGAGTATATGAATATCAATTATATGGCGATCTACAGTCCCTTGATTTTCTAAAAAAGCGCCCTTAAAAAAATATATGACCATTTATATAGTAAAAAACGTGTATTTCGACACTATAAAGGGAATCAAATTAATAAGGTACTTTAAGTTAACTTAGAATTATGAAATTTGGCGGCTAGCATCTACATGTAGTACTTATACAGAAAAAAATCTGAAAAAATAATCTAAAAAAATAATAACCTGAAAAGTGGGGTAAAATTGGTGTCAATACTAAATTTTGCCGTTAGTTCAAGTGAGGTGAAGATGAAAAGATGACTAAGCTAGGCTTCAATTTCAGAAAAACATTCGATACCAAATGTGGGCAATTGTAGGGTAGGTAGAGGGAACCTGGGAACCTAGTGCTATGCACTCCGCTGGCATTTTCCACCGAATTCTGGAGGCATCACCACGCAATGTCATCATCATCTGTGATGTATCACTGATGAAGAATATATTAATGCATTACTTGGCCTAATAATAATATTAACTAATTTCAATAACTTATAATTTTGTAAGAGTTATTCAGTTAGTTGTCACGACCTTGGAACGTATTTGAAATATTTGATTCTTTCTTTGTGTTTTGTTTTTTGGTACTTATATGTTTGTTAAAGAATAAGAATTGATTATTAAAGATGGTTTGCATATTTTACGAATTAATTTAATAATATTTTTTTCGTATTATACCAACAATCAACATAATAAGTAGAATGGGACAAATTTGTCACGACGGCGGTTCAAGGAGGGTCAATCAATCTTCGGCACTCCTAGTGTTAAAGCTTTTTAATGATATCGAAGCATTCTAAGAGTACTGTGTCGTTTTTAATATGTATTAAAAAAGAATCTCGGTGGATATTTGTCAGCCAATATTAGACATTTCTTACCTCGTAAACCCTCTTAGGTGCGCTTTAAGGCAGTATTATCGCAGCCGTTACTGATAAGGATGCTCATAAAAAACCCGCTTAATCGACCCATGTGCCATGTGCTAAAGTTACTTGAACTTGAATCCCACTTTATACCTTGGAATTAACTGATATAAGACAAACTGGATCTAAGAATAATTGCTTACTTAGGAAATTTTTATACTTAATAGTATATGCAATTACTATGGATTTAGTATTATATAATACTAACTTTTACCCTAAATATAGTAACTTACTTTAACTTTCATTTAAAAATATATACTACATGTTACTGAAATAACTATTAGAAAAAACTTAGAAAAAGTATATATAATACATACTTTTATATAAACATAGCTATTTGTGAGGCAATTACGTTATTATAGGTTAGAAGAGAACATCAAGCTACTCCTTGTTTTTCATTCGTATAGGGAGCCGAAGTATCGGCAAATTAGATCAGTCGACTCCCATAGGGAGACTAGAGTTGCGGTAATGTGTCGTTAAGCCCATTACGCTTATTTCTCTCTTATTGAGTCAGTATCAGTCAGTTTTTGAAGGCGATAATTTATGTAGGAAAGGAATTTGTCAGTGGTAACGATTTTTAACACGTTTTATATATATTTATTTTTCATAATCCTATATCTTATAGGATGCCGGAACCGGTGCCGAAACGTGGACACTAACAGTCGGTCTAGTCCATAAGTTCCAAGTCGCCCAACGTGCTATGGAGCGAGCTATGCTCGGAGTCTCTTTGAAAGATAAAATCAGAAATGAGGTTATCCGGAGAAGAACCGGAGTTACCGACATCGCTCGCAGAATTAGTACGTTGAAATGGCAATGGGCTGGACATGTCTGTCGAAGGACCGATGGCCGTTGGAGCAGACGAGTCCTTGAGTGGAGACCGCGGATTGGCAGGCGTAGCGTAGGGCGCCCTCCAGCTCGATGGACCGACGACCTGAAGAAGGTTGCTGGCTTCGACTGGATGCGGAAGGCGGAGGATCGGGAGCTTTGGCGCCTATGTCCAGCAGTGGACCCGAAAAGGCTGATTTGATTGATATCTTATAAAACAAAGTCGCTTTTCGTGTCTGTCTGAACTTTCTAACTCTTCTTCTTCTAAACCACCCAACGGATTTTTATGCGGTTTTCACCATTAGGTCGAGTATTTCTCAGGGAAGGTTTATATATAGTTTATTATTTGTACATTCTTATGTAAATTAACATAAATACGATAAATGTGT
>DWNA01001202.1:0-15840 GCA_018249835.1 Heliconius besckei | reverse complement strand
TTGTTTTTTTTTTGCTAGCCCTGCAAAAAATAGTAGTAGTGTAATAATTTTCAAAGTTGAAATATAAAATAGAGACGATTTTCTGAATTGATGTGACAAAACAAAATACGTTTGTATGTGAGAAATAATATTTTTTATCTTATATAATTAAAACTTTTATACATTAGTATATTGCTAAATTCATAATTAACGAATCAGTGTCTTAATAAAAACAAAAAAGCTAAAATGGATGTCTTGTCACCAATACTTTTTATACTTTTCTTATAAATAAATACATATATTACTTATAAATACTAACTTTCAATACAAAATGCACTGTGTCATTTAACGTTACACCCCTACCATATCGCGATATGAACTATCAGATCCCTGGACCTGATAAGCCGGACAGATGTAGCGAATCGCGCGAGGGCTAATTGTTTCAAATGCCGTTTTGTACTGTAATCGAGGGGTTATTACTTTATCAAATGTTGTACATCTTTTCAAGTAGTTGTATTTATGTGTATGCCATTTTTATTAAATAGTATTGTTAGTTTTAGTTTAGTTGTGGGTTTGATTCTCATCCAAAGGAGTAAATTTTGTCTTTCTGGTGATAAGTCAAGCCAGGGCGTTATAATTCCGCTATTCAACAGGCAATTTCGAAGAATTGAGATTAGATAACGGAGAGTTGTAACTATTAATACTGGATTCCCTGTGAAAATTTTTTTTTCATTCCTTAGAAAGTAGAATGATTTTAATATGAAATATCAACGTCTGATGCTTTGTTGCGAAGTGGGACAGCGATTAATTATTGTCTCATTTCTCTGGACAACTCAATTTGCAATGACACGAAAATGGACAGAAGCAAAGAATAGAGTCTATACCCTGCTATGTGCAAACACAACATTATTTATAAAAACATATTTATATCTCATCTTCTAAGTTACTCGCAAGAAAAACAGCAAGTTTACGGTCGGTCACCTAATATGCATTGCAAGACGTGATATGTAGGATAAGGGTGGAATTCTATTAATAGAATGGTAGGTCGGTACCTACGTACCGAGGAACCGTCTAGACATGATCAAATCATTTTATGATTATATTTTATCATTAGATTTACGAAAAATTAAAAACTAATATCAATTTTTTGGTTTTATCTGAAAGCTAAAAATGATAGAACAATAACAAAAATCGATTATAATAAACGTTACAATACGTTACATACATCATGCAAGTCACGTTGCAGTAAAAAGGCTTCAAATCTGGTTCAAATCCTGATACGATTGTTTTTTAATATTTTTTTGTATTTTTGTTTTATTTAATCAGTGTGCAACAACATTATAATATTGTAAAAATAAATTTATTCTTAAAGAAAGTATCTTTTAAACACTAAACACTCAGGAAATTCATATTTCATTTAATATTGGATTTGAACACAGTACAATATGCAATACATATTTTATGTTGACCACAAACGCAAGGGCTGTCAAATTAAAAAACGGTTACAAAACAAAAACAAAAAAGAAACAACGAGTTTAAGAAGCTGTAATTTTAAACCTTTCAACAAGTGACACTCACCGTTGATACACGCCATCACATATGTGTAATCGTTGAGGTAACTTGGTACAACGAAAAAGGAAAAAATCATTTAAAAGGATTTTTTGAAAAGAGGAATAATCATTATTTTCATATCGTTGTCCATTAATGTGTGTGTTGTGTATGAGATATGTGACCAATAGAGTGATTTGTCACTTGATCGTAATACCGGCATAAGCGTCTGAATGTTAACACAGTAGGTGTAGGTTCGATTCCATTCGAATGAGTATTGTGTCAATTTATTTATATATTTTCAAATCTATCTATCTTTACCTACTAACAATGGGTTCAATGCCCATTCGGGGTATTGTTGATATTTAAACAATGTTATTTAATACAAAATATAAACGGTTACAGTTTCGGCTGAAATCGATACCGTATAGGTAGTTCGTTATTAACTCGAATAAAGATAAAGGAAGAATATAAATAAATTTAATGCTTTAACAAATCGAACTTGTGAATGCCAAGTAAAGGCCGTTTCAAAAATAACTGGTGCTAAGAATATTTTAATATATTAGCGTTAGTGGGGTCAGGTCTGTCCATAAAAATTAATCTTTATAGCGATCTTATACATTAAATATAGTCATTTGGAGATACTACTTTATGATAATTTGGAAAAATGTAGCTTGGTTAGACGTAATAATTTAATTATTATATATAATTTAATTCGTAAAGGCGAAAATAGTAAGTATTATTACTTATATTAGTTAACCAATTAAATACTAAGTGACTCGTTTAATTATTAAATTATTTATATCTTCCATCTTTGAATCGGAATGACGGTTTTTATTAAAAGGTACATATTTCTGAGTTTTATTATTATCTGTCGTGGCGCAGGGCGTGAATATTACGCGTCGGTTGTGGATTCGACCCCACTCGAGGGAATGCATTATTATTTATTAATATATTTTTTTCTTTGTTCTGGAAAAAGGCAAAGCCCCGTTGTCAAAGTTCCGTCACTCAGCACGCAATGCCTCGAAAAATTTGGCGGAAAGTGGGGAACGAAATGTCTTAGTTGTCAGAAGGAGCCTAATGTCCCTCTGCCTAGCATGCTATGTGCGAGATACAGCGTGAATCTGTAAAAAAAGGGGGGAAAAAAGTCATCAGTCTCATTTAGAATAAAACATCGCACACATTAAATTGCAAAACCCATTCATTCCTGCTTATTATAAAATTAGTAATACAGCTTTCCCTCGCACTCGACCACATTCAATATATAAAAGGCCAGGCACAATCATGTAAATAAGCTCCTGGCGGAGAAATTTAATTAAGATGATATATGAGACGGCTAACGGCTGCTCAGGCGAGCTCGTCTCCGCTACCCTTCGCACCGCTGGCGACAAACTGTATGTGACAGTTGCTTTTGAAATTTTATTACTATATTGCTCTTATGGAAGCTTTATTCTTTTTTCTTAAGTATTTGTATAAAGCCTAAATTAGAAATTGCCTAAAATCTCGTATTTTTTATACTTTAGTGTAATATATTACGTTTAATACATTTTAAACCTCGAAAAGCTCGCTCAACCCAATTCTACACCAAGCGAAACCAAAAAACTAGCTAATTACTAAGGAAATACTATAGAAAATCTTAACACATTGAAAACTGTCGGATATAAAAGGGTAGCGTCGTCTTACCGTAGTTTCGTAAAAGGCCAGTTTATTCGCGTGTAACTTGGCTCGACGAAGCCTACACAATAATTACCTCGTGAATACCTCGTTTCGAGCGCACACGCATTGTTTTTTTCTACTTCTTTCATATTTGAATGCGAGTATAAAACTGAGCTGCTTAACTCTCTATACGCACTACATAGCTGTTCCGCAGCACTATGGCGCCTTTAAGAACCGTTTTAGTGGAATTGAACGCGGTACGGTCGGTCTAATGTAATTTATTAGACGTTTTTACAATTTCGAAATGTTTTAGTAAGATTTTTAAATAGTTGTTGGGATGTGGTTTAAACTTAAATTTTTGTTACAATAATATAGAGGCAGAATTATTTGTTTGTTTTGTTGGAACGCAAGTTTTTTAAAAGAAATCTTTCTGAAAATAATTTTTTTTTAATATTATTTTACCTTCATGCTGTAAATTGTATCCCGCACATAGAACAGGGAACCTAGCAAAGAAAGGTAGCATTACAATTATTAATTGTAATGCTACCTTTATTTCATTTAAAATACATTAAGTTATAAAGACCATTTTTAACTTTTTAACTAAACTAAAGATTTCTTATAGATTAATACAATGACTTACTAATCAACTTTAACATACTAAATTACATCTCCATAAATAAGCCACCACGCTACAACGACTCGTCTCAATACATTTATCTTTTAAACATTTAATTTTACCAAACAGCATCCCAACGCCCATTTCTAATTCTTTCTCCCATTTCACTTGCCATAAAGGAAGTCCATTCGTGTCGTTTCTACGAACTAATTTACCAAATAAAAACCATTCTTGACGTATCGAACTAACCACTACCAGTCAGTCTATTTTAAAAGCAACGTCGCAGGAAGTCATTAGTTTTAGAAGGATTCCACTCGATTATTAATATTGTCAGCGATACGAATAAATTGGCTCGATGGGTGGACACGTTTCGTTTTTTTTTGTTTTAAAACTTTTGTCCTAATGTATGGCCGCGTTAATTGGGTAACGTGAAATGGGATGTGAAACACGCGCGATCGGCTATTTAAAATTTTGATACCAATAACCTGTGTTTTTTATGTGTTATAATATTTTAAATGTTATAATAATATCGACACTAGCGCATTTGATATGTAAATAAACCTAATATTTGTGTATTTTAATTACGTTTGTATTTTTAATTGATTTTTTCTGCAAATTAGTCGCTCCCTAAACAAAATGGTATAACTAAAAGTATTATGATACAGTAAGTATCCGGTAGGCAACTCTGAGCGCAGATAGAAACTTTCATAGAAACAATTAACGTGATGTAATTCGAACCTGTAGGTCTTGAGATAAGGACGTCAAACCAAACAAACTATTCGGCATTAATATTAATAACAGGTATAGATAAATGACTGAAACTCTTCCAATAAATCCTCATAAGTTTGAAGTCAGTTTACAAATTTTAAAGTTTTAAAACTTAATAATTTACTTAATTATTCATTTCCCTTTAAATTAAAATAAATAAAACTCCTGTTTCATATGAAAAAAATACTACAAATGTACTAAATCGTTACAATTTCTATATAAAAATCGATAATATATTCCACATGTCCGCTATCCCGGTGTCAATGCATTCGCCGGAAGCCGCGTCTATTTCGAACCGGACGCGACGCTTGTTTATTGTATGCAGTGTTAACACCTAAACTCAAATTAAGATTCACATTCATTGATTCAAAGATAACCATGATAGATCGAATCACTATGAAAGATAATGATAACGACACCAGCTGGACAGATATGTGACGTTTTTTTAATGGGTCTACCCAACTTTTTTGATATGTTAATTGAGTTATAAGCTTATAATGAGATAATTGCTGAATTCTTGTTCGTTTAAATGTGTCGATAATTAGTTTTTTTGTGTGTTAACTAAATTATATAGTTTTTTAAAATATTTTAACAATTTAAAAAAAAATACAAAAAAAACAATACTATTTATTACTTTAGATAGTTGTAGTTGTAAGTGTTAATAAAATGTTCCTTGTTACTACATAAATAACAATTAATATTAAGTCGTAATAAATATTCATTATAAACAAGTATTCTGCCAAAAAAAATACGTATAAATTGATTTACTTAAAAAAAAATCTGTTTATTTATCGTTTTTGTTTATTTTATGAAACCTTTTCGTTCAATCTTTTGCATACATCATTCCAGGTCTCAGGAGAAAGGTTCAAGCAGTTCTGATAAGCCTTCAGAGAGCTCCGCCAGTAGCAATAACAAAGATCAGAACAAGAAGCCACATATCAAGAAACCCCTTAACGCCTTCATGCTCTACATGAAAGAAATGAGGGCGAAGGTGGTCGCCGAGTGCACCCTGAAAGAGTCAGCCGCGATCAACCAGATCCTCGGCAGACGGGTAAGTGCTTGCCCAATTTGACCATTGTTTAAGATTACTTTAAGTTATATTATTTCTTTTTTATAATTTTTAAACAAGCTTCATATTAAATTATAAATATCAAAACCTACTGAACTGATTCGTAGAACTTTAACGTCACTTGGTTTCTGTCCAATACGAGGTTCATCTGTATATACGAAAGTTACCATATTGTTTGACAACGTGATCGTTCACGTTCAACGTTTTGATTGAATTATTTTTATGTGACGATGTGCTCATTGTTAATCTTGTTAGGAAAGCGATTCGCGACGCGTAAACAGTCGGCGTGTGTGCCAGGAGACAATGTCGTGTCCGTATCTAACATCTGCGCTGAGCGCGCTGAATAACAAACATGACCGACCGGTGCGCTTCTCGGAACGCGACCCCTAACAAGAGTAGCAAGCGCTCTCCCACACGCTCCGTCGCAGCGAAACATTCGTAATGCAATGCTCATAAATACGCAGTGGCATTCGTTGAGTCGCGAGGAGCAAGCAAAGTACTATGAGAAAGCGAGACAAGAGAGACAGCTACATATGCAGCTGTACCCCGGCTGGAGCGCGCGCGACAACTACGGTTACGGTTCCAAAAAGAAAAAGCGGAAAAAGGACCGCGGTCCCGCTGAGCTGGGAGGTATGGGACCTGGGACCCTAGGAGAGGCGACGAGGGGACGGACTGTCGCGTCGGCTTGTACACTCGCTTCCCCCTCCCGACCCCCACTAATCCGACTTGCTTGCGTCCAGGGCTCCTAACACGAACTAACCGGCTTGTCCGTCGAGCACCCGAAACCCGATCCTTGTATGAGTGTGTGTGTTTACTCCGTGTGTTAGTACGGCCGGTGGTGCCTGTGCTAGAAAAGCGGCTGGGACCGTCGCCCGCGAGGCGAGCGGCGTCGGGCGCGCTCGCAACCGCCAGGCCGGCCCGCCCCGCGCCGCCCGCCTCTGTGTTCTGTGTGTAGTCGTGAGTGACCCGACCGGAAACATTGGTTTGATCTATGTCTAGGCGAGGCGCGACGATACTGACCGCAGAATAGGTTCTGAGAGGAACACCACAATTGGCCATTCTCATTTGGGGCTTAGGTTCAAAATTGTCGAGGGGTGCGCTCACTGCGGGCTGTTTTTCTAGCACCGAGCTAGGTCGCGGTCGCGAACCACCGTCGAAGTGCATTTCTCTTTTGTTTCCATGTTCGGTACAGTGGCATGCGCTCGGACGCGAGGAGCAAGCGAAATATTACGAGTTGGCGCGGCGCGAGCGCCAGCTGCACATGCAGCTCTATCCCGATTGGTCGTCTAGGGCTAATACGCAAAGGGGCAAGAAGAGGAAACGAAAACAGGAGACAACCGATGGAGGTACTGCCTTGCAACGACCACTGCCAACCCTACGCCCTATCTCTCTGTCCCTCCGATTTGGACCTCCTCTCCTTAAACGTGACTGCGCGACTATTAAACTATACACGACAAGTCGTATACAATATGCTTATAACATTCAATAAGTAGATTATAATTATTATTGATTAGATTAGACAAACAAAATGAATACTAATTGTTCTATCCTCTATAACTACTTCAGCGTGACCAACGACGCTGAATACTCGATAAACGTTTTAAAATAAAACGATATTAACAATGTAGGGAGAACGAGCATTCACTAGCTTGTATATCGGTCACAGTGTCCAACTGTCCACACCACATCCACATCTACACGGCCTGCGTCGGGCGTCTCGACGTAACGCGATAACCGCTCCAGCTCATTAAAAATGAGGTCAATTAATAAAGGATTAGCTAGAGACGTCCGACGCCCCCTCCACCCCGTCCGTCACCCAACGTCCCCTCTCCCCGCCTCCACCTCCCCCCATCCCGCCCACGTCCTATTGCGAGTTCAATTGCTTTGAACTCCGTCCGAACCAAACGAGACGTAGAAATATTGCCGAATGTTGGTTGAAGGGGTACAGGTTGTAGTCATATTACAGCATTTTTTTATTTAATATTTATCGCATTTATTTATTTTGTTTTTATAATCAACGCTAAGGAAATATGTAAGTGGCACTCCTTCGAAGGTTGTCCCGGTTTTTGGCTTTCCTGCTCCGATTTGCGCCTCCGTATATTCGAACGTGCATGTTTTATTCAACAGTCAATATTTGAATACTTCAGTAATTGCTTTGCAGGGACTGTATATACATGCTCGGTGTAAAGGCTGGGACAGCCTTCCGATTGCTTCCGTTGAGGAGTTCCGACAGCAGTGTGCATGAGGACGCCCTACTTTAACGAGATCGTACATACATATGAGGAGATCCCGAGGACTCGACTAGATCATTTTATCTTCCAACCAAAGCTGCCGATGCTTCTCTATTATTTATAATGATACTGGCCAAATGAACATACATTTATTTTGATTCCGGAGAACCTATTCTGCTTGAATTTGCTTATGAGCGTCATGTTTATTTGTGATTGTTTTTACTTTTATTTTGGATAGACTGCGTAGTTAGTTTATTTTGTCGAAGTTTCTGAGTAGAGCGCTATTTTTTTAAACCAATGTTTTTTCCGTTGTCATTTTTTATTTCCCCCGCCCCTATTCCTGCATGTTCACTAACAAGTTAAATGGGTATGTTTGTGCATGTCGCTTTATGTAGAGTAGATCTTTAGCCATATTTATTTTGAATGCTTTAATATAATTTTTGGTAAATTATTTTGTGCTATCACCGTGACGTCACTCTAGGACCCTTTTTATGTATACAATATTAGTGACGTCGCGTAACATTTGTCAATTTGCAATACATTTAGTATCTTAATTTGCATAAATATATTTAGTTTGCTGTCATAATTCGCAATTCGCTAAATTTAACGAGTCCATATCTATTGATTTTCTCATGTCACCAAAAAATCACCAAAGCGTTCTCTAATCGAAATATTTAAAATTTTCAGGAAATAGTTTGAAAAAATGTAGAGCGAGGTACGGCCTCGACCAACAGAATCAGTGGTGCAAACCTTGCAGGTGGGTGTTAATTTATATTAGTTTTGCATTTCGTTTTGCTTAATCAATAATAATGAACATAAGAATAAGCATTTTTAAATGCTAGGTCATTATTTTTTCATATTATATTGTTTCTATGTGGAAAGACTTGGCTTATCTTTTCGTATTATTTCACGGCAATTCCAAGAGGAGCCTAGTCGTAACGTTTTAATTTCATTAGTTGTTTATTCGACAAAGTCCGTAGTAGATGTTGTGTTTGTTTTGAACATACATAGTATAATTATATTCGGTCCACTGTAACGCTGTGCTCTTATTCTACGGAACAAGGGCGTTAATCAAAAGCGAAGCAGCAAACTGTTCAGAAAATGTGTCTTTTCACAAAGAAATAAAGTTTGACGTAGAAACACACGGAATAGATTTTTTTGAAAGTAGACAAAGTGTGGAAGTCGTAGTGCTACATAGGCCTAGAATAGTTCCCACGGATCTCGACGGAGAGAGGGCAATCATTTGTCGAAGAAAGCTTTCAAAAAAATCTTGACACATTTTCTGAATGACGCTCGCTTTACCAAATGAAGGACCAAAACAAGACAAATAGTTAAGTTAAGACTCGTGATATTTGTACTCATTGAAATGTTTTTTCCACTCATGATTGCCGCTTCTCACGGATCGATCCTGGATTGCGCCGGCCCCCACCCCCACTACGCTGGCGGTGACTATGTTCTGTTACGCTCTTTATTGTTTCGCTGCCAAACGCTACTTGACGCCGGCGCGTTCTTACTTACTTTCTTTCTATCGTTTTACCTTTCATATTACCATTCCTTTCTGCTTTATCTTGCATATTGCTCCAACATTTATAATTTTTTATAATTTTTATGTATTTTGTTTATTTGTCTAAAATTTTTACAATACCTTCATAAAATCTATACTAACTTTAATACATTTTTTTCACATATGCTTTATATTAACTGCTATATACATATTGAATCATCCATAACGTCTCATGATAACATGCCTCTTCCCTCATCTCCTTGGCTGTCCTTGCACGGTGTCCTCGCTTCTTCTGGTTGACCACCAGTCCGGAATCAAGTAGCGTCATGGTATCCGGTCTCGGGCTCCTGCGGCCGGACGCGGCGACGCCGCTGCCCGCCACGCTCGGCAGCCCGCAGGAGCCCACTTACGTGAACCTCTAGTGCCGGCGCGCCGCCGCCCGACGACACACGGTACGGACGGAGACTTTGGCATTTTGGCTCTCCTACGTAGATCACATCGAGTTTGGACGTAGTAATCATTAAATTTACTTTTTTCCTACTAAAATCGAAATATTTTAAAGTCTTATTAGTCAATGTTCTTTTCAAATATTGAATTTAAAAAGATCACTGGAAGATGTGGTTTGCGTATGATTTGTGTTGTGTGCTTGAAGTGAAGCATGTAGTGTTATCTTCTGGGAAAAACCTAGACCATTCTTAGATACAAATCTAGGCAGACTTTTTAGACATTTTATTAAACAAATGCCATCGTCTCAAGCACGAATCAATAATACGAATAGCGTTCTTATTGGTTTTTTACGTATTTCTGAATGTCGTGCCTTGGATTTTTCGTTCTCGAGTAGATATTTTTGTTGTCGTAGCTGTTTCAACCGTTTTTTTATATTTAACCGTCTGATAACGCAGCATGAGTGATTTAGTGTACTTCGTTTTGTTTACGATTTTTTTTAACATTTTCAAGCATGTGAATTTTTGAGTTAACCTTTTTTTCTTTTTTTACAGGTTTTGTTTTCCTTCATTTGTGTGTAGGTTCAAAATGCGTGACATTTGTAACGTAGCTTATATATTTTGTGTTAAATAATATTTTTTTAGTTAATTGTTCCTAGTTTTGTATTTAAAATGGTTTAACTATCAATTTAAATATAAAACTAGGTGTCTTCTAATTACTGAATCATGTTTTAAAGTACTAATGGTATATTACAGGCGGAAGAAGAAATGCGTGCGCTACATGGAAGCCCTGGAAGCGGCGGGGGCCGCGGGCCTGGCGGGCCCGGGCCTGGGCGGGGGCAGTGTGCCGACGCCACAGTCCTGCTCTGATGACGACGTGAAGCTCGAGGAGCTGTCGGACGCGTCCAGCGACGACGACACGCCCACGGCTTCCAGCCCCGGCGGCCTCAGCGCGCTGTCCTCGTTAGCCTCGCCAGCATCGGACCCGCCTCCGCCCGCTCGCCACCCCGTGGGCACCAACCCGCGCGACGCCAACAACCCGCTGTCCGTGGGGCAGCTGACCTCGCAGTCGTGGCCTCGCGCGGCCCCGCGCCCCCCGCACCCCCCTCACGAGGCCATCTCTGTCTCGTAGTGACGCGCCACAACGCCTTCCAGCACCACTGCACATCTGCTGCTCGCGAACAAGGACTTTACGAGATGTGCAGTCGTACTGGAGGACAGTTGTGTACCATTGACTCGGAGTGAGTGGACAGTGGACGGTGGACAGTATGTCGGGTGCTACGCATGGGTCGCGTCGTCCGTTGGGACACCCACGTTCTCGTACGTTTCGTGTTTTTATTTCGTTTTCGACAATAGATTTAATTTTCTATGGCCTAAGCATTTATTTAGTCTCACAGAGCGTGCGGTGTCTCGCCGGAGCGGCGCTGTCACGTCGTGTACTACCGTAGCGGCGGATTGCCGACTTGTTGAGTCCCGATACACAAATTGATCTCAAAATTGTGAGCCCATATCGAGTCATTTCTGCATTTTTAATACTCCACGCTTCTCCAAATGTATCTAATTTCCGCTAGTCACGCCGTTTGTGCCATCGACGTAGTTCCGGGCTCGAACCCGCACCCTACGTACAAGACGGTCGCTCTGACCCTAGTTGTGGCTTCTACTTTGTGCCTTTTCAACTCCGATTCCCGATTCTTCTGAAAATTTTTCGTTCACGAGTTTCGGGTCACGAAATTGTGTAACGTTTTAATTTATGTGATTATTAATTAACTTCATGTAATCGATTTACGAAGAAGCACTAATATTGGCTTTGGATACACTAATTTTAATACGAAACTATCAAATATATCAAATAATTATTATAACTGTATGAATTTGAATGTAATTTTCAATGGATTTCTCTTTAAAAATAACATTTGTCGAAGCTTCAGTTCACTCTGCTCTCTCGCGGACTTCCTTGACGGCCTGCACCAAGGTTCCATGTAGCATTAGAAGTTTTTAGTTTATAAATAAAAATATATATAAAACGTCCCTTCGTCCGCGTGTATAAAGTAAAGGTATAAGGTCCGGCGAAGGGTGACCCTGTTTTTCCGTTGTGCGGAACTCATTAGACTGTCGTAGACTAGAACTAGACATTGTACGAGTGATTATACGGCGGTGTACCGAGAACATATACTTCACTAATCTTAAATTAGACATAAATAATATTAGAAACTCGTTTTTCGAACTCGAACCCGCTTCCACCTTATCAGTTTCTAATTGTAATATTGAAATATAACCAAAAATACCATTTAAAAGTTAACGTCTCCTCAACCCTCGGTACACCGCCATCTGTATATCTATATTGTAATATAATATATAAATAGGCTAACTTAACTGTGTCATATTAGTTGGTAAGTGTATAATCTACTTACATATATATACATACATACATATTACTATTAAAAGATGTTTTAAAATATTAGTTGAATGACTCAGTGGACACCCGATAGTAACTTATTCGAACTCAGAGTGACATCAATGTAAATAAATTTGTATTCGCCATTAGATTTTTTGCATTTATTATTGTAACGACCCACGCGTTCTCAGGCGGTTTGTGTTGTCAACGGTACTTTTTGTTGTTTTATTGTTATTATTAAGAATTTTAACGTTGTTGAATGCAATATCTGCCCCATGACTAAGAAGGAAATCTTAAATTCTCAATTACTTGTTGTTTTAATGATGATCACATGATATGATTACGATGATTATGATGATAATGATGACGACAGCGATCGCTTTATGTTGTAATGTGACGAAATCATGATTGCGATTTTGCATGAAACTTGTGCAATACTGGAACACTATGGGTACTGTATAGATTTCTAAATATAATTAAATTAGATTTTTCCGTAAATTTTGTTTTAAGGATTATTGAATTTATATGGAATTTTGATATGTTGTGTTCTGAAGATCTTTTTTTTATTTTATTATTTTTCATTTGAAATTGTATCTGCCGAGGTGCCAAAACCATCTTAGAACCAGGGATTTACGAACGGACAGTAAAAAATACTTTCTATTATATATATAATCTGTGCCAAATTTAACTGTAAACTGGTATATTTGTAATACCTCTGAAAGGTCTTTTATGTTGATAGATTTTATAGGTTGTTTTTATTGTTAAGATGGTCAAGACAAAGCTCCTGCGATGAGCCGGTTATTATTTTTTTGTAGGAAAAAGAATTGTCAAATTAGAAGACTCAAATTATTAGGTCTGGACCCATTTCTTGTGTTCAGTTGGACGAATATTATTTTAATAAACAGCATAAAATTGTATTTTATTGTATTTATTTACTATTCCATAACCCTTTGACTGCTCTTAACGCTCAAACATTTGTATACCAGTTATAATAATAAATAAAGTATTAAAATTGTTCATACCTCACAAATACTTGAGTTTCTTTAGTTCTTACAACTTAATATGTTACCGCCATCTAGTGGATTGCTTTTGAACTAATAACTAATCTAAACTTTTACAGGTACATACAAGCTAAAAGTAAAAAATATAAGGCCACAATTTTCTGTTGTATTCTTTATACCGATAGAGGGCCTTTATTTGTAAGTTTTGACAAAAATCTGTTTTTTTTATTAAATATGGTTATGTGTATGTGTCGTTATGTGTTTTAATAGTTTTTAGGTTCATAGACATGTTCTATTGCCATGTTACATTTAAAATGGAGTGTGAAATAAATTAAGGTCATTGTGTAGAACTAATAATCATGTTGTAAATAATTAAGGTTTGTTGAGTAGGCGTAACGTGTTTACCACTTTTGGTTACTTTTAGTTTTCCGTTGTATTGAGTAGCAGAACTTAACACCGCGCTGTTTCTTGTCGCCAGAGTGAAGAGAGTCGAAAATATTTAATAATTCAGTGGGAATCGAACCCACAATCATCGCGTATAGGTCACACGCTGTGCCACCGCGCCCTGTCATAAAGAGAAGAATTCTATAAAATATAATTAACAGCAAATAAAACAATAAATTAGTGAGATTACATTGTTTATTGGTGACAATGTGTGGAAAGTAGAAAAATTATAAAAACGCTATACAAATGTGATGCCGATTCCACTAACTACGATAATCTTCTAACATTTTAACATCTTTGGTTATATATTGAAATGCGGGCTGTCATTATTAACGAACAAACAAATTGATAAATAGATTATTTTTTGTATAATATCGTCCTTTTACTATTTTTAAAGATATTTTATTTAGTCTGGAGATTTGTTTTAAAAGTAAAGTAAAATATGTTGTGTGTTTATGAATTTCTATAAAGAGAATTATTATTTTATATAATATTAATTATATAATTTTATTATAAAATCAAATTGAATCTTAGCTAAAACAACTCTGACACTATGTGGTATTTATTTTCTATACTTTTAAAAGCAAATTCGAACAAAATAAAGAAAAATCAAAATAGTAAAACGACGGTACCCACAAAAAACCTAGTCTACTTTATGGATGGCGTTAGGGAGTTACAGTTACAACATTACTATAAGTAAAGTGCTATAATTAAACAACATATAAAACTAATTCAATTGTATACATATATATATTTAGCACGATATATGCAAGATAGACGCAAAACAATATTCAAAATAAGTACTGTGTTAAATTGGAAACAATTATCATTAAGTAGCGTTTTATTTAGAAAATGCAGTATTTTTATAGTATTTTTTAATTGTTAAAACGAATATTTTGAATATTTCCATTTCTTGGCTCTGAGGTCAAGGCAAAGCGGCGTTGAGTTCTGCCACTCAACACGTAATGCCTCCAGAACTCAGCGGAAACTGTGTGCGGAATACAGCGTTAAGCTGATTAAGTTAAATGTTTTATATTGTAATATTTTTCTTTTAATATCTTCATAAAATTTGAAGTAAGAAAAAGAGAACGTGTTATTAGATGTCTCTAGTTTGCTCTTACTGTTTATTAAGGAAAAGAAATAACACGAGAATACTGCAAATCCTTCAAATTTTAAAAAGTTACTAAAAAGGACCAACAGCTACTCCACACAGCCTTGGCTCATATCGTACCATAGAAATAACTAACTCAAATATGTAAAATTGCTATTGCACGTGAAATTCGGAATTCAACGTCGGGCTTTCGGGCTACGTTCTTTCCTTGTGTGGGAATCGAACCCACAATCGTCGCTCTTACAATCCAATCGCGCCCTAAGCCACTGGGTCACGACGATCTCAATTAATAATCAACGAAAATAATGTTTATATAAAATTTGGAGTACCATTAAAAGTTAATACTTGAAAAACACTGCTTTTCTAAACGTAAGTAACACTTAAATCATAAATTTTTAGTCATAAAAGAAATCGAAAACTATCTGTTTTGATACTTAATTATTATGATTTGGAAGAATCATATAAAATTTCATACATTGCCAAGTCTCCCTTAGATATCATCATTATTAATAAATCGAGCTTTTACATAATTTTAATAAAAATCAATCATCGTGTGTCTTCTTACCAGAGCGAGTAAATTAATGAATAACCCATAACTCCGATAATGGGAATCGAACCCACAACTGTGCCGTTTATATTCAAACGGCTGCTGGCTAAAATAATTCGTTAAAAACAATGTCTTAACGAAACATAACAAAATCAACTTACTATTTCTTATAATTATAATAATTAATTAATAATAATTATATTTAAATTATAACATAAATAATTAATAAATTTTTACTTTTTGTGTAAAAATTTCGTCTAAAGCCCTAAATATGTTTGTTTGTCAATCAGTCTATAGGTGGAGAACTGAATAAATAATAATTATTAATTAATAATATAGAAGTTCTAAACATGCACTATTATAATAATATAATAATAAGCTTCTAACATACAATTATGTTTGTAATTTTACATATTCCTTAACATTGAGAAAAAATATTGTTAATAATAATTTGTTGTATAGAAACGATGAAAAGATTCAATTTTTTTCACGATTGTCCTTATTTCCTAAATTACTTTTGATAAAACT
>DWNA01001201.1:0-15844 GCA_018249835.1 Heliconius besckei | reverse complement strand
CACTGTACACTCGGAAAGAAAATAATCAAAAATAAAGAAATCCAGTGAAAATCGGCTAGTCGTGGGTTCGATCCTCACTCGAAGAGATGAAATATTTATTTCAATTTACGAAACTATATACAATTACGAAACTATATACAATTACGAAACTATATACAATTACGAAACTATATACAATTACGAAACTATATACAATTACGAAACTATATACAATTACGAAACTATATAGTTTCGTTATGTTTACTAAAGTTAGGCAATGAAATATGCAAGTTAATCAATGGGTAAGAAATTTAAAAAAAATAGTAATATAACAGTAATAAAATAATAATAAGTTAAAACAAAAAAAATATCAATTTACTACATTATAATAACTTTCTTATGATTATCATAAAAAAACTTTAGTCGCAGAAACTTTTCTAAGAATAACATAAATAATATAATTGTAATTTATATATGTCACCGTAAGATTATGGTAACGGTTAGTTTATAATCTTACTTGCCAATTTATAAACAATCCGAAAATTGTGAACCGACATTGTCAAACGCAAAAACTCACCGTAGAATTCAAAAACTACTACAGTAGGCTCAATATAATTAGTAAAAAATATCATTTATGTACTAACCACCGCAGGTACAGATTAGGCGATTTTTAAGTGCAGGTTAGGTTAGGTTAGAAATTGTAAACCGACATTGACCGGTTTAATTGGTTCACACTGATTTTATTGTTTCTGATAAATTTATATTAAAATTGTTGGGTGAAAGGAAATTAATTCAAGGAAGTAGTACATTGGTGCCTTGGAAACTCTTGTTGACAAATGGATGGACAATAATAATTCAAGCAAGCATTTTGGTTATGTTGATTTGAATAAACAAAATATGAGAGATGAATTGGATCAGAATGTCAAATATGAATTAATGATAGGTAAAAAAGGTAAAGTGCATAATTCAAATATTGAAGGATTGTGAAACCTGAAAGAGATGCAGAAGAGACAATATCCAGAGTGGTTTGAATTTTTTTATTCAGATCTTTCAATGAGAAATGTTCTTGGAAAATGCTCTATGGGTTCAGTTGCGGAAAAGAGTAGGTTAAACATGTAAAATATATGAGTGAATGGTTGAACAAATTTTATGGTGATGTTGGTGATAGAAATATAGATGGGATTATGGATCAAATAAGTAATTTTTATAGCAAGGTTTCAGGAACATATAATACTTCATTGGGTGGGAGGAAATTCATTTCATAATAACAATGAATCCAATAAAAATGAATGTTTGTAACAATGATATTCCTAAAAGATATATTATAACAGGAATAGCTTTTCGAGGGCCACACCATACACTTTCTGCCACTGACAGATCTAATTTATTTATCATTGAAGAAATTGAAGGGATAAATTCAATTCTATAAGATTTTTATTAAAAAATGGCAATAATAGAAGTTGAAGGCTCATATTTCTTATTGCCAAAAACTACCATTAAGAAAACTGATGGAATTACTTTGACTTTTGTCAAGAACTCATTATTTATAACTAGCAATATAATTAGAGACATTATAATGAAGCATAAAAATTCATCAGAGAAGAAGCATTTAAAGCTTAATGTACAAGTCATATTACAAATGTACAATCCAGGAACTTTTTTATAGATAGAGTTATAGACGCTTGCATTGTGGCTGTAATTGTGAATAGCAGAGATGAAGGACACATGTCTATATTGAGAAAAATGTTAATGGTACTTTTGAATGAACGGAGACAACAGCACTCATTTACATTTAATATAAAGGGTATGTGTGAGAAAGAAAACCTCTATAAAAATTACCCCAACCCAAGCGGCGAAGCAGCGCGAGGGGTGCGTGGCAGATGGGGTGATCTGTCACTACTGCTGGTCCTGCCAGGGTACCGGCCGACCGACCCGTGACGTATTTGGCTTATCCAAGTACATGGGGCACTGCTTGGATGGACCGTTTTCCCCTCATACTCGTGGGAACAGTAGACTAATTTGAATTTAAAAAACGCTGAAAAAAAAAGGATGATGAGGGGTTTGTTGTGCCCGTAGTGGACGAGAGCGTTACAGACGTCAGAGTAGTTGTGGAAAAGTTGGACCTGGCGGAGATTGCCTCCATTGGAGTTCGACCTGGGCCTCCCGCCCAGGTCGAACTCCAAGTCTACACAGGCAGACAGTTGTTTCTCCCTGGGGTCACAAAATGCAGCGATGCAAGATCGAAAGAGACCGAGGAGTAAAAAGGACAACTCTGGCTCTTCTGATGAAGGCCTCCTTAATGCACGGGCAGGGCAGGGAATAGAGGCAATCGAATCCTCGCGGAGTTTGAAGAGTTTCTCACTCGATTAGAGGAAATGGTAGAACGACATCGCCCGTCGGAGGTGTTGGTAGCGGGCGATCTCAATGCCAAGTCTTAGTGGGTAATTGCCACCGGTTTGTCTATTCGCAACCGGCGGACGAAGAACATATATGAGCGAAGGCTGGGCAGATCCGTCGTGGACTGTGGAGTGCTGGAAGATGTGGAAATTTTCTATAAACTTCTTTACACCTTGTTTTATATTTATATTTAGAGGGTATATTCATAATAAATAGTGGCTGCGTCCACTACGAGTTTGTGCCGAGAGACGAGAACAAAATCAGTGCGTAAGTAGCTACTCGACGTTTCACTTGTCCCTTTCATATATCTAACACACCTTATACGAGATCTCCACTCATCCAGCGGTGCAACCAGCCCCCAGTTCGACGTCGCGAGAGTACGGACCGCGGTAGCAATTTGGTCGCCTTGACAAGCAATTAATGGAGGAGGCCGCGATAGTGGAATCCTGACTGCCCCAGAGCTTGGCATCTATAGAAGACGCCGCATCTTGGGCGCAGAGGGCGCTGACGGGTATCTGTGACGCGTCAAAGATACGCGTACGTGTGGTGGAAGACAGGCAGGTTAGTTCTCATTAAGAAGGAGGGTCGCCCGGCGGATTCAGCCTCCGCCGACACGCCCATAGTACTCTTCAGCGAGATCGCCAAGCTCTTCGAGCGTGTTGTAGCGAGGAGGCTGCAACACCATTTGGAGGGGACAGGTCCGGACCTCTCGGACCAACAGTATGGCTTTCGCAAGGGGCGTTCGACGTTGGTTTTGGTTCGCATTTCCTCGCCCAACGTAGATGGGCCGAGCGCCTCGAGCCGTCAGCTGTACACCGGAGTGGTCAATGGCCATTCGGGCGATACGAGGGTATCGGCCCATCTCCGGTGAGGTGGCGTGCGTGCTGGCTGGAGTCGTGCCGTAGGGTCTGGACGCGCTTTCTCTGGCGTCGGCCTATTGCCAGCGTCGGGGCCTAGCGTCAAGGGAACCGACTAGCCTAGCACGCACCGAGGAGGAGTGGGAAGCCGCAATGGAAGTGTGGGAATCCCGGCTGGCGACACCACCTGTTAATCCGACCAACATAATAAAAAAATCATTTTATTGACACTTTTTTAGATTCTTAGCTCTGTGGTCACAACGCGTATTGGTCGATTTCGCTGTAAAGGCAACCAATCAAGTCCAGCGTTTAAAGAGTTTAGAATTCTCGGATTGTATATAAATTTACGGGTAAGATTATAAACTAACCGTTATCATAATCTTACGGTGACATATACAAATACAAAGAAAATAACAATCAAGATTTGACAACGGAACTCCTAATAATATCTTGTGTTACTTTCATTACGTCTAAAGCACCTTTTTCTATTAAATTATTCGCCAAAACTTGGCCTAAGTTATCACATTTGATTATAACATCCGTTAGGACATTAATATTTTCCGTTAGACCGCAAAATAATTGTTTTTCCGTTACTTCTTTTGTCAAATCAATACAGTTAGCGTCGCCATTTTTAATTTTATCATCAAGGTACTGTAGTGGATTATAATTTTTGTCGTTAACAGTAGTTTCATCGATTTTGATTTTTTTAATTGTATTTTCTTCCGTTGGACTCAATTTGTGTTTTGTTGTTTTTTTTATTTGTGCGAAACTATGGTCCATAGTGTGCTGTATTTTTGTTAGTCCGTCCATACTCCATACAGCGCCTGATATTGTTAGTTTAAATGTTGTGTCTAAAGGTTTTAGTTTCGTTGAAACACCTACAGGTGCACTACAACCACCACCTGAGAAAAAATAAAAACTTTGTGACAATTTTAAATAAAATTATTATTTTATTATAGATTTTTTTCTCAGGGAACCTGGGAAACTAGTGTGAGACACTCCATTCCCATTAAGAGTTCTTTTCTAATCTTACTATTACATTATAGCCGAACATTATATTTTTATTCCTCGGTAAATGGACACAAAAACTATTTCTTAATTAGAACCAGTAGTTTCTGAGATTATCGCGTTTAATCAAACAAACTTTAGCTTTATAATATTAGAAGATCATAAGTGTAGTGGAATAATATAACTTAGACTTTCAGACTACTGGTCCATAAATTTTGTTTAGTACATGTTTGCTTAATCAGAACAAAAACTTAGATGTTAGTAACATTTTTTTTATTTAACACTTATTTCATATGAACATTATTCTTTTAATTTAAGATTATTTGCAAATCTTACCAAGAGTCTTCAAAAAGCTTCTTTCAGCCAAAATTCTACAATACGTTTCGGGATGATTAAACGGCGCTAACATTTTGAGTATTTCTTCATTATCCGATCGACATTCCACAGCTAAAGCTCCTTGGCCCACTGCGTACATCATTTCAGAACATGGCAAGACCTAAAATATGAAAAAAATTGTTTATTCAAGTAGGCTACTATATGCACTTTTGAATTAACAAGTCAGGAAATAGAAATCAAGTCTAGTTTTAAGGAAAACAAAGAAATGGTAGGGTTCTGTTTAATCCCTTTGAGGTATATAACCCTAATAATAGTATAAATATAAAGATTATATAGAAAAACAAAAATATTTAATTACCTTAGAAATTCTATTCCCCCAACCCATTCTTTGTAATCCAGCATTAGCTAGCAGCAAAGCTGAATAATCTTTACTTTCCGCGTCCAATTTTCTCAATCTCGTGTTAAGGTTTCCTCTAACATCTGTTACTGTTAAATGTGGATATGAACCCCGTAACTGCGCTGTACGACGCAAGGAAGATGTACCTATAACAAATATATTTAATTTTGACGCTTGAGGGGACGGTTGTAGTTTCGATTGCCATTCATTGCTCTGGTAAGAAAATTCACTGCTGTACGAGTATAACTTACGCCACTATAATTGGGCGGTGCGTGGAGAAAAGAGTGTTTTAACAGTCAAGCGTTTCCCTCATAGCAGGATAGGCAAGTATTGCTATGGCTATTAAGTAGTTCAGACTCTAAAAAATTTTCGAAACATGTTGAGTGTCGGAACTCAACGTCGTGATTTGTATTGTGATATGTATTGTTCCTGTGTTTTTAGTCAGACAATGGGCCGCTACGGCATTGTGGCAATTTATTATAATAAATGTAATTTTGGAAAGGCGCTTTGCCTCGACACCAGAGGAATCGAATCTACAACCTCTTGAATGGACAGTCACACACTGGTCCCCTGCGCAATGACTGGCCTCAAATTTAACATATTCAAATTTGTTTTAATACTTACCAATAACTGATCCTGCAGGTAATGTCAACAGGGTGTGATCTTTGACATCGTCGCGCAACACTAATGCGTCTCGAGGATCCTCTCTATGAAAATATATTAAAAAATAACATTATTTTTAAATAAAACATGGGGACCGGAGTGTCTTAACACTAGGTTCCCTCTGCTTACCCTGCTGTGTGGGGGATACAGTATGAAGCTGATAAGATTTATTTATTTACCTTTCAAATACAGCTCCAATAGCAAGCCCTTCAGGCAATGAAGTAGGTAAATCTTTAAGGGAATGTACTACAAAATCTACTGAATCATTCCTTAAAGCATCTTCTAAGTCTTTTGTAAACAGTGATTTTTCACCAATCTTAGGCAGAGATATGTTCAAAATACGATCTCCTAATGTTGTCATTTTCACTGAAATAATATAATTTTTTTGGTTAGTAATTTTTCATAAGGAATTTCTGTAGGTTGTTAATTCTAAATGTAAATACTCAATCAACTTTTTGTAGCAATATACATTTTTTATAGATTAATTTTTATCATGTTGTATTACACATATAGCTGCATTGTGACACAGCACCTGGCTATAAATACAATGTTGTGTTACAATGGTAACGGATTTAAACTTCACTCAAAGAAATAGATGACTTTGATGATTTATTTATTTTAATTACACAACTCTGGTAGAAAAAGGGCAGTGTTGAGTTCCGGGGAAATATAGTCTATTAGCATTATTTTCTCTATCTATAACAGAGTATATAAGCTAGATGTAGCATGACGCGTAAAAGAAACAATAACATTAAGGAGTAAAATAATTATGATGACAAATAATTTGCAATTTATTGTCAATACTATTCAAAATTCAATGTAATTTTTTTTGCTCTTAAATAAGTCTATGGGCAAGTTGTAATATATTATTAGTTAAATATACCTATCGTAAATTCTTTCTCAGGATACATTTTCTTTAAGCTATCTATTACGAAATTTGTCTGGATGAGTGCTAGCTGTAAACAAGAATAAATTAAAATATTTACAAATTAAAACACTTAAAATAAGTAAAGATGTGAATGACTACTGCTATTTGGTTTTAGGTAAGCTCTTACCTCACTTTGCCTTGAGCCAACTCGAATTACATCCTTACTTTGATTTTCCATTATAAAATTAATTCAGCAAGTAAATTATAATTATGTAGGTTATGTTATAAGTAATAACATCATATAAATTAGAATTTTGTAATAACTATTTTAGCATTAGTATATAACGCTAAAGTAACTTGTCACTAACACTGTAGTGGACAAGTTATGTATAAAATTAATTATTTAAATTTTACGAAACATATCGTAATCACACTGACAGTAACGTAATTGCTGTCAAACGTGACATCACACATCACGATAGTGTTGCTGATAATTTAATCGATAGTATCGAAACTATCGATAGATTTAGAAGAATACAATACTATCGGCGAAGTGCAATACTATCGATAGTATCGTATCTCCTAATCAGAAAAGCATCAATACAATCGATAGTATCGATACTATTGAATGTCTAGAAAACAATAGTATCGATAGAATCGATACTATTGAATGTCTAGAAAACCGTAGTATCGATAGAATCGATACTAAAATGTCGATACTATCGATTGTCCTATCAATCGCATAGGCTTTTCTAGATTAAAACTATCGATTGTGAAACAATCGATAGTTTGGCAACGCTACATCACGATAAGATAAAGAGTAAGCAAGGACTATAAAATAAAGTTAGTCTATGTTTAAATTGTCGTGGATTCCAGCTTTATTTTCTATATACAGTTAAAAAAATTAAACATTCGATCCACGGTATTCTTTTTCTCTGTATAATTTTTTAATTTAGAAAATTTACTAAATACTGTTTTTATTTCAATTCCAAACCCATGTGACACCTAAGATTTTTTTCTTACATAGTATTTTTACGTTATTATTTATCGTACATGTATTTTTTATTACACTATTATTTGCCATAGTAGGATCACTTTATATTTTATAGAAATCATTTTCCTTACAAATTCAGCAAAAACTAGCAATAAGCTATGTGCTACGTGATTCGTCACGTAGCATAGATATAGATCCTTAATATGAACATTTATAAACCATAAAAAGTATACAATAGTCAAAAAATAATAATGCTATATATAGAAACGAATCATTTATTTTTCAAAACTTTTCTTCTATAAAGGAAATCACAAAAATACACGTAACAAGTATTTTCAAGAATTGGCAAATACAAAGACACTAAATAATAAAAAAAATTACAAACTATTGGAAAAAAAAACCAGTCTCAAATTATAATTTTTACATCAAAAAATTCTATAGTTCATTTTGTTGCCGATATAAAAAATATGATTTATACAATTTTTTTAATAATTAAAAAAATGCAAGCATTAAAGCTTATCCTACTTATTTTGAACTGAAATTTACCAAGTTACAATTTATGAGATACTTAAAACGAAACTAATTTGTAACTTATATCTATTGCTTTTTGCGTCTACTGCTCCGTAATCTCGTTCTAAACACTGTTACTTCAGTTCTTTTGGGTTTTTCTATATACAAAAAAAGAAATTTATAATGTTAATAGGGGCCAGTCGTTGCGCAGGAGGTTAAAGTGTGCCTGTAAATAGACTGATTGTGGGTCGATAATTATTTACATGAAATATTTAGTTACATTTATATTTTCATTTCTTCGCTCTGGCTTAAGACGCCATTGGAGACAATGCCTTGAGAAATCGGCAAAAAAATGGTGTCTTAACACTAGATTCTCTCTGCCTACCCTGCTGTATGCGGGATACAGCGTGAAAATAATGTAACAATAGTGAAAGAGATTTAAATGTCACATGTATTATACATTTCCTAGTGGTATATGAAAAAACATGCATACAAAACTCTACTTATTTATTAGCTTCATTGTGTATTTCACATATAGTAAGGTAGGCAGAGGGAACCTGGGAACCTTGTGACATTCTGTTTTCTAGACATTGCCATTTGACAGGTGAAACTTTAATTCTTCTTGTCAATGAGTAAATAAGAATAATACATCCCTTTAAGTGGAAATCGAATCCACAAGCGTCGCTTTTAATCTGGCTCTGTGAGGTTGCGGCCTCTTTTATCTAATAGTAGTGATGTAATATTCCACTTTATACTTACTTTTAGTAGCCTTAGGTTTAGTTTTAGGGCAGACCGTAATTTTCGGTTCTTTTTTAGATTTATTTCGATTTCTTGTTTGTATTGGATTATTCTGTTTTTCTTTTTTGGTTGTTTTTTGTTCTGCCATATTTTTATCGTCTTCGCTGGACTTCCATTTTGTTGATTTTGATCTAGTTCGAACGTTTTGTATAGGTTTTCTTTCTTTTTGGTTTGGCTTTATCTTGATTGTTGATCGTGTACATCTTTGTATTACTTCTTTATTAATATTTGTCTTTTTCAATGCCTCCAGTTGTTCTTTAGCTTCCCTGGTTTCTTTAATTTTATAAATTTTCACCATAGCTGGTGTATAACCTTCTAGTTTGGGCAAAGTTTCTTCTGCATCTTTAGTTACTTTACTATTATTAATTCTTTTCTTTAAATTTGCAATCACTTCTTTCATAGCATAAGTAGGATTTAAGCTTTGTAAGTAATCTTTTTGTAATAATTGTGATTGAGTGTTAGTTTCCGAATTTTCTGATGCACTGGACAGTTTTCGAATTCTGTATTTGCAATTTAAGTCGTCGTCTGCATTGTTTTCTGCCATATTTCTTTCTTTCCGTATTATATTTTCAGGGTTGCCAGCTAGTATCTCAGCCCATGTGAATTGTCGTGCCGATCCCATGAATTTGCCAAATTTACCTATACTATTTCTGTGCCGTTTTACACCTTTGCGTTTAGTTATATTCTTCTTTTTGGATCTTAAGTTTTTCGGCGATAGTTTTTTACCAAATATATCGTAGGGCATGAGTGATTTTTTTAATCGCACTACTAAATCTGCGTCGGATATAAAGAAATTTCTAGACGTGCAAGGTTTTCGTATTCCATCCCTGGACGTGTTTAAAGTTTGTTTGAGCAATTCTAATTTTAAATCATTTTCTAGGGAACATACATTTTCTCTTTCATAGGCCTTTTTAATGCCATTTCGGGCTAAGAAGTCTTGTGGAGTATTTTTTCTGCCAAAGTTTTTCGAATAGTACACTTTTCGGTTAATCGGCGACATTGGTGGTTCAGTAAAATTCACTGCTAGTTCTTTATCTAAAACCCAACCACTTTTTAAGAGTTCACTCCTAAATAAACTTCTACAATAGTCATAATCAGGTCTTTCGGTAAAATCCAAGCTTGTCACATATTGTAGATATTTTTCTAAGAACTGAGGATAAAACTCCGTTTTAAAACAAGTTTTTAGTAAAAGTTTAATATTACACATAAAGTTTTTCTTTAAAGCATGAACTAAATCAGGTTCAGCTAATACTTCTGTTGTTTTCCACGGCAAGGTACCCGTGATCCAATCGAGAAGGTTATAGCCTAGGGTTTCTAAGTCAGACCTTCTAGAATGTGCTCCTATATGAGAATCACGAGAGCTATATTCTAAAGTACCGTCATGTGCTTTTCTAGCATCCATCCCAAAATCCTTATGGTTACCATTGGAATCAAGGAATTTTGAAGCTAAACCATAGTCTAATAAATAAATATGGCCATTTGATTGTGAAATAACTGCTTCTTTATGAATTTCATCCAAATCATCCTCAATTATACTTTTTGTATCAGTTATACACATCTTTCTAGGTGAATATAGAATTTTTTTATTCCCATAACCATCTAAAAGTTTTTGATAAGATTGATCTGAACACACCGAACTATTCAAATCTTTGTAATCAACGTAATTTGATAGTTGTCTTAAATTGAATGCGTGGTGTCTATAAAGGGTGCGGCTATCTTTATCTGATAGAATTTTAGTGATTTTTTTTTTAACAGTCGCTAATGTTTTATTACTCTCTTCTGGAGACTCGACTGAGGATCTATCTCGAACAATGAAATCTTCATCATCATAATAGTTTGACGTCCGGGCTTTACTTGTCTTAGATTTTCTAAGCTTATTTGTTAGTAACACAAGTTGCTTATTATCTTTTTGATAGGAAGGTGCAAGTTTCATAGTTTTAATGAACTTGTTACCATCAAAACCAAGCATTAAATTGGAACTTTTTATATCAGAATGTGTGTAGCCCTGATCATGTATAAACTCTAAAACATCTAAGATTTGAATAGCTATTATAAGAGCGTTTTTTAAATTTAATACTTTTGTTTTAGATATAATTTTCTGGAGATCAACATCATATCTGGGCAGAACTAGAAATCTGTACTTTACACCTGAATTTTTATCAGTAAATGATCCACTGGCTATGTATAGAGGCATTCCTAAGCGCTTTTGCATGTTTTGTTGGCGCCATTCCTTAACTGAAAAAAATATTATTTTGAAATGAAATATTTTGTTTAAAGAAAAGTTTTACACTCTTTTCCATATTTCAGAGTAGGAAGAGGACTAAGAGAATATTTTTTTAAACTATTATATTGTTTAAGAAAATTTATCTATTTCACCGAACTATCCTCGAAGTGTTTCCTTTCCAATAAAAAAGAATAATTAAATTGCTTGGTGTGATATTGAGGCTATTCGTCCATTTGTTGTGCACATACCTAATGCAAATTTAAGGTGACTAACTTTTTGATTCACACCATTGTCAGAAAGTTTTTAGGTAACAAACTTAAAAATACAGTCAAATTGATAACCTCCTTTATTCTTCTTCTTCCTCTTGGCATTAATCCCGGCTTATGTTGCCAGGGTCTGCCTTCCTACTTAACCTACTAGACACCCTAGAATTTAATCAATGCAAACCTTTTGAAACTTGTGCAGTTCTTATGAGACAATGAACTTCAACAAATAGGGGGCCATTTGAGTGTGGTTCAATTTTGACAACATAACGAGCATTTAATTTTGTCACTTCCTTGTCAATTTCATCAGAAGCTAAGTATATTCTGCCAAAATTACCTCTACCTAAAACAAGAATTATTGTTTAACTTTATTGTGTTTCATCTGAATAAATGCATGAAGCTAAAAATCTACACTCCATTATATGTATAATTTGATATACTTGTAATTAAAATTACCAGGTTACTAAGGTCCAAGTTGATATACCAGTTACTAATGTTAGTAACAAGAATATCAACTTGGACCTCAGCATTTTCACAATGAAACTAAAAATAGATTACAGCAAAGGATATCAGATCCAATTGAGAGATATATGAACGATCTGGGAGTATATTCTTTAATAAGTTTTATTTATTGATACAAAATTGACTGGTAGCGGTTTTTGCATAAAAATATAATATAAACATAAAATGTACCAATAGGGTTGCCAATTCGCCATTTCTTTTGTAAAACATCAGTGAATATTATGCCTGGTGGCAGGGCTTCATCGTCACAGAAACTAACGTCTAAACTAGGAGATTCTTCTGCAATCTTGAGTTTTTTGGGTGGAAATCGAACATTTACCTCTTGTCCGCGCCGTGGCATGATAATTAATATAAATTCAAATTAGAAGTGCATTGATCTTAGTGTAAATTTTGTTGGTTTTGTGTATATAACTCTAAAACAAACAAAAACATGATATAAGTAAAGACATGATACTTTTACAAATGTTTGCTCATATTTACAAATACATAGTAATAAATGTAAAGAAAATAAAATGAAAAATGTTACCAAACAAGTTTTGACGAAAATAAACTTCTATATTCTTTTAATTAATTATGCTATGTTTGTCTTAATACTTTACTTTACTGTGATGTTATGTTCTTATTTACTACACTTTTTATTTCCAATTTCTATAAATTTGAGGTTCAATAACAACTTGATATCAATGAGAGTTCGCTATCAAGGAACATATACTAGTTAGGTAGTTCGCCATGTTGTTAGAATAGAAATCAACCGATCAATTTCATTTTAATTTTTGTTGCCAGATAAAAAAAAAACCAGATAACATAAAATAATAAAAAAAGAAATAGTAAAAAATACCGATAAGAAATGATAAATATAACGACAATTAATAATTAGGAAAAGTAAATATCTTAGGCTCATTGATATTTATTAATCTTATAAAATGTTACATAAATTATTTATACTTTTTAAATTATTAGTACTATATTTTAGGAAATCCTCAGTGATTACTTTAAAATAGTTTTTAATTTTATTTAAAATACCGTAAGGTAGGGTAGGGTAGGGTGCAAGAAAGTGTTAACAGCAATCTGTGAACTGTAGCATTTTGTCTGTATTTTTTGCGCCAAAATTGAAAATAACAAGGATTCTTTTCTATTTATCATCGACATCAGAAACAAAAATCTTACGTTTCTAACTCTTGGTCATAAAGGATTATTTTTTCTTTTTTCGCTTTTTTGGGTTATTTAATTAATAATGAAAGAAAGTTGCTAAAATTTCATGTATTCATAATATTTCCATTAGATTATTTTCTATATTATGCTTGTTAGTAATTTGGACTCTTAGATTGTAATTTTATGAAAGTAATCTAAATTTATGTATTAGTATAGTACTTCGTGCATTCAGAGTGCAAAGGAGGGACGGTGCGAGGAAGGAGTACAGGCTACAGAGTAACAGAGAGTACAGCCTGCACGGCGAAGCCCTAAATTTTTTCATTCAATAGTCGTCCGTCGACCGTGCGGCCGCGTATTTCGCTTGAACGTTTGCAGCCGCGATGTTCTTTTGTTTGTCAACAAATAAAAATGAAGTGCAGTGTTGAAATAGTGTGAAATCTGTATTTTTCTGTTGTTGGATTATAAAATGTATAGTTAACAGCTTAGTGTTTTGAAGATGGACGGTGCAAACGCTGATTCGGATCATTCTATGACCTGGGAGGACTTTTTCGGTTTGTTCATTTTGTAATTAGATTTTATTTAATCTTACTAATCTAATACACAAAATGTTAGATCGTGTTTTAATTAATTGCTATTATTTCTTAGTAGAGATAGACGTATTGCGGTACAGTAAGTACTTTAAAGACATACTTACTTCTTTCTTTTGCTTTACTTATTTTTTCTAAGACTAAGACGGGAAGAGACAGGTTTACGCTACATTACCCCTTATGGTACCTACATTGCACTCAATCGGTCCGTTGCCTGAAGTTCCTACTTCCAATCACCACCTACGTTTCTTTCTAAACGTGAGTTATCAACTCGAAAACTTCGTGTAGTCCCATTATTTTGTCAAATAAACATAATTTATGTTGATAGTTTTATTATATATTATACGAATATACGACTTTACAACAAGTTTTTATTATATATAAAGTAGAAATAAAGCTTTTGGTTCGATTACGTTTAGGGAAATTGTGTGGTCGTGTCTATTTATAAAAAGTTGACTAAGTATATTGTTTAAGCTCCGTTACTTCGATATAAAAAAGCTTTTTTTAATTTCGGATATTTTTATAGATTCAATAGTATATAAAAATATTGACATTTAATTTAAATTTGACGTTATAATTCAAGTTATTATTTAAGAAAAGGTTAATAAGAAATTAGGAGAACTTGTAACAATGTTGATTTTAATAATGTATTTTTTTTCAACTTACGTACATGTATAAAATAACTCATATTAATAAAATATATAGGAAGGAATATAAAATATCTTATCGGTAATTTAATTTAACTTATATAAGTTTATCTAAATGTATGATTAAATGACTAAAATAATATACTTATTAAGTTATTTTCATTTAGTGTATATAAAATCTAAAGGTCACTCACTCATCACGAAATGTCAGAAACTACATGTGCTAGGAATCTGAAATTTTGTATAGGAGTCACTTATATGACGTAGGTGCTCGCTAATTTGCAATATTCGACTTCTAAGGGGTTGTTTGTTACTACAAATGCTAGGAGTCTCAAATTTTGCATGGACGTCACTTATAGGACGCAGGTAGTCATGGAGACAGAAATTAATTATGAAGTAGTTCACGCAGGCGAAGCCGCGGGCGGGCCGCTAGTTTAGTATTTATCTCTTTTATGACATAACAACTATTAGTATCAGTCTCTGGATATTCAGTTTAAACTTTTTATCTTAAGAATGCATATGATAATGATGTTGTTAGAATATAACTTACTCTGTATGTCGGTTTTGTATTTAAATTCTAAATATATGTATGTATGAATAGTTTTAAATATTTCCAGTTTCCATAATGAGCTAGACCTGCTATAATTCATTATGAAAAAGAGAACGAAGTGATTTATTATGTCCCGTTTTCAATAATTGGTCCTCCGCCTAATGTCGGTTGAGGACATGCGAATATTTCACGCTGTATGTCGCATATAGCAGGGGTAGCAAAAGAGAATCTAGTGTTAAGACACTCCGTTCTCGATCGAACCCACAATCATTATATTTACAAGCAGATGCTGTCCCACTCCGTCATGACAAAATCATGATATGTACAGAAATTATGAATATTAAGTAAAAAAATTGCAAGGATATTTACAGAGTACCTTTTAATTAACAGAATATTTTGTAAAGACGTTCCTTGTCGTGCTGAAGAAGTAAAACAAAAGCCTACTTATTATTAAATTATTCTAGATATGTCATAGTTAATGTCCATTATACGCACGGACATTTTAATTATTAATGACTAAAGCTTAATCATTGTATTGTATAATGCTGGAATCATCAGTTTCGCTACCGTATTCTAAGACAAATTATGTGTTAGCTATTTTCCAATGGTTCTTAAAACATTAGCAATAAAGTACATAATCGTATAAATATTTTCGTTTGGTTGTCGTATAGTGTGCGGGAACGGAATTGATGAAGTGCGCTTCCGTAGACTCGTTTATATGATGCGATATGTTAGATTGATCGAGTGGACGACGTATCGAGTTAGATAGAGCCTTCTCTTATCTTGACGCTTATAAAATTGACGACCCTATTGCTTTACTAGAAAGGTTGTGGTTTGCTTGAAGAAAATTAAATTATATACCTACCTACATATATATAGTAAATAATAAATTACTTACATTGGAAATACTTATATATTAGTAATAGTGGGCCCGGACGCGGCTACGCCCGCGAATATATAAGCCTAAATCATCAAAGTCGGTCATACTATACCACTCGTAGGCTAGGTCATTTGGAATCAGTGACATCTTAATTATTTATTAGAATGTTATACAGTAAACTATAATTTCCATCTAGATGAAATGCTAAAAGT
>DWNA01001200.1:0-15850 GCA_018249835.1 Heliconius besckei | reverse complement strand
TGAAATATATTCCTACTACGCCACACGTAATTTACATAATAAAATGTATTAACTCTTACATTAGAGCAGATTCATAAGCCGCCAGAAAGTAAATTAGACTGATATACATAATAAAAAAAAGATTATAAACACATTCGGAATACATGAAAACGTTAATTATAGTTAAAAGTGAAATTTTAAAAAGTTATGGGTGAACATAAAACTTTAAGTCATTCACTGGCTCCGTAATTGCAGCACAGAATCCAATTTCTCTCGTCGTTAAAATATAGCTATTTATGATTTTCCCATATAATAACAGTTATGAGGCAAAGTTTGAAAAAAGTCAGTCAGTCAGCCATTTTATACTTGTTTACTTTTTTCAGCTTTACCCTGTACTCTGCGTCTAAGTAGTCTAGGCAGAAAGAACCTTTTGTCACCAGAGTGACAGCTTATGTCACTCTGGTCTTTACTTTTCACCCCCCAACTTACGAGTCGTGTAGCGTGGCGGAACATAACGCTGTTCTATTTAAATATGTCTCCTAATCTTCACGCTTTTAACAAGCCAAAGCGCGGCGCTGAATCCAATCCCCACGCAATATGGTGTCAATAGAGTGCCTATATGTGGAATACAGCGTGATAGCTTCACGTTTAAAAAAATACATTATGCTCATACATTTTAATAGTCGTATATTTATTTAATTTTTACAAGATTTCAAGTTTGATACATATATTTCACAAAAACTAATTGCAAACGGCTGCTGGGTACCTTCAAAACTTTCCCCTAGATGATGATTGTGCATGACGGTGCGGAATCAGACCAACTCATACTACACTATATATATATATATATATATATATATAGTATACGTCATTTACACATCTTTAATGGAAAGTTGTCAGTCAGTGCGATGATGGAAATCTCTTCGGTGAAAGTGATACTCTTACGTGGTAATTTTAATAGGCTCTTAACTTAATTTTCCGTGTTTTCCGTATGCGATTCGATCACGGAAACTTCTAGTGTTGTATGAGAATGTTTTTTTGCATATAATCTGATTATATCTGATTTGATTTTTATTGTATTTTTATTAGGCAAGCATGTAGGCCAGCAACTTGTTCGCAATGCCCTGAGGTTGTAGTTGTAGTCTATGGGCGAGGGCATCCATCATCCATGGGCAGTTATCCACTCAACATCAGATGTTCCTGGTGCTCGTCAACCCCGTCCTTGAATCTTATAAAAATGTCAATATTTTGAAAATATTTGATATCCGTTTAGGTTATAAAGTTACAAACAGCTTAACTATTTTGGTAGTTTCAAGTTTTTCAGGCTATACAGTCCTTTTAAGGCTCAATCAAAATGCAACCGCAAACCACTACTGTAATATAATTTTACAAGCAATTACTTATTTATTAGTAGTAAATACGTCTTATCTTCACTTACGCACCTGTAACATACAACATTACGTGCTACAGGGTCCGCAAGTATTTTATTGCCATACGAAACGGTCGGCTTAACAGTGCTGGCGAAACTCTTGATAGTTCCAAATTGATAATTTTATAATTTATTTATTGAGCGTCAATATGTTCTTCCGCTATTTTGATGCAACTGGTATTACATATATTGGTGTGTATGACTAATTGAAAGTAATGGTTGTGGGTACAAGTCTAATTTGGGGATAAATAATAGGTATTTAGTTTATAGGTACTTGGATCTCTCTCTCTCTTTCGGATCCTGGTTACGCAAAGCGCAGGATGCCCTTTTTTCAGTTTCAGTGAAATGTCTCTATAAAAGAGGTCCACGAAGGGGTTGCTCCACGACTAATTGTGAACGGTGATAGGCATTAGGATTTTCTCTGTTCTGTTCAGTATTATTGCATTTCATATGTGCCAGTTAAGCTCTGATCACTTAGCCAATGTCTCGTAGCAAGAGAATACGAGATCCTTCGTTGCACTCCTGCTTGTAACTGAAAAAAAAAATAGATAATGCCTAACAAATATCTGTTAACCGAGCAGAAAGTGAAGAACTGAGTGACCTGTCACCTATTCTCCCTGCCTATCGTTTAAATTGCAGGAAATAAATTATTATTTCCTTAAGTAGCTTAACATTAGTTAAGCTACTTAAGAATATTCTTCTGCTACTAAAACGCTAAACGAAAACAGTTGTTGCAACTTGATTTTGTTACATAAAAAATGAAGTCAGCAAAATATTAATTGAATGCGAACATTATGTAAATATTACATAATATTGTTCATACAATGTATACACGAGCGCGATTCAGTGATTGAATCACTGAATTAAAGTGCTTAATAAAATATCATTTATATGAAGATATTTAACGAGACCTTCGTGGAGCAGCGCCATAGGGTGTGCCTTTAAAGTGACGATTGTTGGTTCGATACCTGAGGGTATAAATTGTTTTCATTTCCTCAGCAAGGTAGTAAGCCAAAGCGCGGAGTACAGTTCCGCCTGTCACAATGTAATGTATTAAAAGTTGGCCGAGAAGTGGAAAATGGAGTGACTTGATACTAGGTTCCCTCTGCCTATTCTGCCTACGTACTTATAATGTATTATATGCATTTCATTATGCGTATCTTTTATTTTATTTTATTACAATATAATAAGTTCTTATTAATATAACATTTTTAATAAAAAAAATTTAATAAGCTCCCTACATTCGATTTCTAGCCTACCTTGAGCTAGATGGATTCATGTATTTAAAAGGAGCGACTGTTTAACTAGTCTATGTTATATATTTTTAATTGTATGCCCATGTATACAGATTTTTGTTAGTAAAATTTCTGGCACGGATCCCCCCATTTCTGTGGGCATGGCTTTATATCATTATAAGTGGTCTCTTTACTCCTATAGTATATTTTTTTTAGTTAATTTTATTTAGGTTTTGAAATTTCTTACCACTCATACAAATCTGTGTCTAAGTAAATAGAATCACGTGTATTATAAATACTTTGTAAATTATTTTTTTGATGTTTTATTATTAGTGTTATATTTTTTAATGTGTACGTTACGTGTTACTCGGCGAAACTCAACGCCGCGCTTTGCCTCGTTATCAGAGCGAGTAAATGAAAATATTAAAGTGTTGATAAAAAAAAAATCTCCATCCAACAATTCGGTCGGTGGCGAGGCGTTCAATTACCTAAATTGATGTGAGGCGTGCACATACATAGATCCAGAGGGGCATGTGCGCTTAATTCAATCAATATGGCTTGGCTTGGCCTGACGATGCTCCCTTGCCTTTCATATCGTGTTACTACTGTATGTACAGCTGTTTTGATGTACTTAAATGTTTATTTTATTTGAGGCCATCGGCGCAGCGAATGTGGTAGTTGTGGATTCGATTTCCACTCGGGGGATTTATTCTTAGCTCTGATAAACAAGACAAAGTATTTTGATTAGTAACTCTTGTGAAAATCAATGTGTATATGTCATTCAGATCGAAAATGAATGAATAACAATGCTAAATGTAACACGGCCCCTTCAATCTCGTGTTACGATCGTACATGCAGCTGTCTTAACTAACGCCTCAGTTAGTTACTGTTTCACGATTTCAATCTTGTACCGCCTTGTAATTATGTAATATTTTACTAATGTTAGGTACGAGTGTGTATTGTGTATGCACCGATTACTTTGTTGTTACGTGAAATTTTTTTTATTATTTATGTTCAAAGTAGTGCAAGTATTTACAGTTTTTTTTTTGTGTTTATGTCATATTATTATACAATTTTTGTGTTCGTCGTTCTGGTTAAATGGATACTAAGAAATATATAATATAATTTTAATTATACATTATACATGCATATAACTAATAGACAACGGACAGACGAAATTATTGGAGTTGAAACTAGACTAGATGTAGGTTATAGAGTGTAGGAAAGTGCTAAGAAGATGTTTCAAAATTCCTACAGAAACGTCTTCCAAATTACGTCTTAAATTTTATGCATACAAAGTTACGTGCGACGACTAGTCCTTAATGTGTTCTTGTGGCAAGTACTATTTGAAAAGATAATAATTCATCTTGATTAAAATCTAAGTATTGAAGTAGGTACGTTTAAACATTATTTCATCTTATTAAAATGGCAATCAAAGTACTCATCTAAATGTTGGTTAATTAGTTTAAAAAAACGTCCGTCTTTAGTTCGTGAGAAGTATTATAACAATGAGAGTCGTCAGCAATTAGCTCGCTTCTACCACTGTAAATGGCATGATAAAGATTTTTATTATTATTATTATGCATTGCCAACATGAAAATCATGTTTTATTTTTCCAGTTTTTGCTTAGAAACCACCGTATATTAAATGACTTTCAAATTGGAACCAACAATTTCTAACATTGGAGAGCGCAAACAAACAAACACTTCAGCTTAATAATATTAGCATAGAAGATATTAACTAGACCCAAGTTCTTATATAAAAACAGTGACTGAACATTCACATTCACAATGCCATAACGACGAATTCGTTACAAATGTAATTTGAGAGGCAGTCCATTTGACACCGAAAAACAAATTGTGGGAACTGTAAATGAATAATAAACTAGAATGATATCAGTCGACGCGTCGTCCACTCTGTATAGGAATGTCGTTCAAAATTTATCTTAATAGATCTACTACTGATATGAAGTTAATTGTATAGGTTTTGAAAATTTTCATAGATGTAATTAAAATTACGTGGCGGTGGATCGTGAATAAATTTAGTAAACGCGACAGTTATAAATGAATTTTAGTTATACATTTTCAGTATTTATGTAATTGTTAGATATTTTTACTAAAATAATATTTTAAAATACATTAAATTTAATGGTTAAGTTAAAATTATAAATCAATAGACAATCTGAATCGTCTAAACTACTTAAATCAAAAACAATGGTACAAACTTGGTCGGTAATGTAATTTGTGAGGTGTTAAACCGCAATAGTCGCCGCAGTAAATAACAGTTTCAATAACCTATGACGACCTCTAGATATTCAATTTATTTAACTGCATTTAATTTAATACTAGTCATTTTAAGAATACTTTAAATCTTTTAAAGTTAATCTAGTGGTAGTCCCTTCTTACTTTCCGCCCGAATTCGAGACATTTCAGTCTTCAGTGACGAAACTTAACGCCGCGCGGTAGTCTTAAGCACAGAGGAGCTATATAAAGCTATTTTTAATAACATCAACATATCAGCTTGTGCTCCTATCGTGCATCTTCATGAGCAACCTATTTAAACCTACAGCATCTATCTTGCTAGCTAGACGAAGCTACAGCACTTGCGTATGCCCCACACGTAGTAGTCCAATGGTCATTATATTAAATCAGTATTATCTTTAATTGATATAATAGTTCCTTTAGAGTCAATAGTCGTAAATGAACGCGTAATAACTAGTTGGTAAAATTGCATGCGCTTGATACGTAACAGCTTAATAACTTAATTGTGTGGATTTAGGCGGGCGGAGACTAATTATGAAGGGTAAAACTAGTTTAGTTGATATTATTGATAATTATTATTTATTGTTCGATTTGGCATTCGTTTTTGTTTAGGGTTCCGTTCTTTAAAATTAAAAGCGAAACTTTTATTATATTGAAACTTTGTTGTCATGGAATCGATACAGAACCTTCGATGGGCGAGTCCGACTCAAATTTAACGGATATTTTAGTTGTTTGTGGTATCTCAAAAGAAGAAAATATTAAAAATAAAAAAGCAAATACTTAGATAAATAACATATTAATTTTACATATTTAAAAAAAAATTTAAGTACAGTTTTTAATAGATATCACATACAAATGAAGACGGTCCAAATTTTAAATTGAATCCAGACTCCAGAGAAAGAAAATGTGTATTTTATTAATTGGTGACACTAATTAATGTCGTCCACCGAAATAAATATCGTCTTTTTACAATCTAGGTTATACACTGTGTGCCAAATTTTCATTGAAATACGCCATTTTTACATAATCATAATACTTATAAATTTTAAACTAACTCACTACACAAGTAATATGATATAATTTCGACCTTGAGAAGTAATTAAAACGTAACACTAAAAAACACACAATACAAGTATTAGTATGTGAGACTGTGTAGACTTTCAAAACTTTCCCCATTAATTAGTTAGCAGCGAGACAATAGGAGAAGATGTGTAGATGTTGTTGGTGGCCGATCACCCACGCTTTCTCGATATATAGATAGGTAGTTACCTACCTACCTGCCTGCCTGTGTCGTGACAATCACGACTGTTGGCTACTGTTAGTGGTGTATAGTTGTAAATAGTCTGGTTGTATGTAAATTTATTTGGTTATAAATGTTTATTTGAGGAACTTGAAAACTAGTGTTAAGTTAAACATTCGTATTTGCATTCGCATTGCGTGTTGAGTGGCGGAACTTAATGTGCTTTGCATCATTACTAAAGCGAGTTAATGAAAATATTAAATATTTTATTGGGGTTCCCAAGTGGGATTCGAACCCACGATAGTCGCGTTTATAGTCGCCTTCTTATGTTCTCCAACGCCATCTGTGCGCCACAACGACCTCAAATTAATATTAAGATTAAAATAAATAAAACTCATTTGGACATCACTTAGACTTTTGGTTTCAGACCTAAAATTTTGATTGAATGTGGAAATTTTAGATACTAAAAGAAATTTATCATGAAAAAGGTTTACTGAAAACATGTCTATAGTTACATATAAAATTTAATTTAAACTTGCGTAAAAAAATATCTTTTCTTATAGTATTGCCAATGTTTATATTATCGATAAAAATGCGCACACTTCATTTCAATTTCATTGTTTATCACTTATATATATAAAACGTGTTTTTACAAAAATTTCTCTTAGAATATGTTATGTAAATAAACACCCGTATACATATTATTGTAATTATAATTAAAATAAATATTTTCTTTTATAATAATGTTTTTCACCAGTCTCATTATCAATTAAATATATATTTACTTTAAAATTATAATTCTAATTGTAACAACTTTATATAATCACGTACAATATGTTATTACGTCAACAATAAAAATGATCAATGACACTGACATAAGTGATTCGTGTAGAAACTAAGCTGAGTAAAAACTATCGAGTGGAATTTCTAACTACGCTTTCCCACAACTTGTAAATAAACAACGAGCCTTTATTATAGATGTTTCTATTTGGAATCCTAGAAATAGTACAAATGCTCAAAATTGATTGTTTTTCTAAGGTTCAAAGTGATAGTATATATACGTGTTTTTTTTTGTCATATTTCATTAAAAACGTAAAAAGGATGCAGATGTCCCTTCTCTATCAACTCGCAGGTTTTTAAGATGTAACTGAAAATTGTCAATGATTGAGATTCTAGCCTGAAACATCATCATCTGAGTTAGAAATTTATCATAATTTTAAGTCGATATGTTTTCATGACAACAGTTTTGTTTTTCTTTAAGCTGTATCCCGATTAGCAGCGTATTAATACAACCCCGCGCTTTGTCTTGTGACCAGAGCGAATAAAAATAAATTAAACATTCCCCCAAATGGGAATCGAACTCACAACCGTCGCTTTTACAGCCAAACATTGAGCCACTGCGCAACGACGACTCAATCTCTATTTATTTTTTAATATTTTTTTATATGGCTACACTAAGTTTATAATAATAACTTAATTCTTCACTAAGCAAATAGACATAACGCTTATTTTGTGAAACTCTATATTATTATTTCAATGTCTCTTTCTATATGTAAATAAGCAATATTTTGCTTTCATAAAAAATGTGACCGAACGATTTGTTGTTTTAGTACGATGAACGATGCCAAAGTAACGGAGGTATGAATAGAAACAGCTTTAAATATATTAGTGTCATCTTTATGAGATTAGTTAATTAAAAGAAATAACATAATGCTATTTGATATTTTACGTACGTTACGTACTATGTTTAAATACTTTTGTAGTAGTTGCGTAGGGGGTGGTGTGCTAAAGTGCCTTGGTTATGGATTTGGGGAAAAATGTTCTACTGCTCGTCTGTCTTACCATAGATTTTATATACGTAGATTTTTTTTAAATTTTGGGAGTGTAAAATAAAAGTAAATGTATAATTTTTATCTTGTAATTTTTGTTACAAATATATTACATTTTGTGGCAAGGCCTTCATTCTGATTAAATGCGAGTTCAACTGTACTTTCCCGATCGTAATAAGCTCGCTTTCGGTAATTTGTAGTTATGAAAGTGTCTTATGCACGAATCATCTTTAATCTTATACATTCTAATGTTTTTCTGGGTTCGGATATCTGCGTGAATAATTTGATTCTACGAGAGCAGGCAACTGGCAGTAAAAATATACCTTTTTGAAAACAATGATCTCGGATAAGAATAAAATAAAACGCGGCGTTAAGTTCCGCTACTCAACACGCTGTTGTTAACGCTACGCTATATGCGGGATACAACGTAGCAAGCAGAAAAAAAGAAAGAGATTTATCAATATTTAAGTTTTCAGCTCTATTTTTCCTAATCCATAAAACGATCGCAGAAAATGTAAGAAGGTTAAAAATATTACCTACTTAAAATCCACTGCAATGCTATTAAAAGACTTTGTATGTTATCTTAATATTCTTAGGAATAGTTCCATCTTAAAGTTTATCTATAGGTTCCGTACAGACGCGACGGTCATTTGCCAGATTCTCTGTCCATTCCACCAGGTCCTTTATCATAAGTAAGAACTGCAAACGTTTTATATTATGATTAATGGTGGGTGTCTGCTTTGAACGCGTTCAGGGGGGCCTGTCGATATATGAAATAGCTTTGTCACACTTCGTCCCCATACAGTAGGGGCCACTCACCCTTTATATCAGAATGTGTGTGAAATATAGCAATCTACGTTTAGATGATTGAGATGAATGTGATGGCGATTTTTGTTTTGTTGCAGTTTATAGTACGCTTATACTTTATAGTACTGATGAATTATATTTAAAATGTCTGTAAATGTCAAGTTTATAATTGTATAAACTTAGGCTTCCGAGATACATATCAATTGTATCTCGAAAGAATAAAATATAATGCCTATTAATAAAGACACACATTACCAAGATATATATTTTTAAATTTAACTCCACCAACACCGCAATGTAGGCAGAGGGAACCTCGTGTTAAGACACTCCGTTCTCCAGTTTTCTCCGAATTATGGAGGCATTACGGGTTGAGTGGCCGTAATTCAACGCCGAGCTCTACCTCTACACCAGAGCGAAGAAATGAAAATATAAATTTAATTATCAAGACTTATTTTTTACATACAAAATAGGTATTATATATAGAAGTTACTATGCTGAAGTTTAACCATTGTCACCGTGATTTTGGTTTGTGTCATGAATCTCAGATGACGTCAATCGTGTAAAAAATCCATCGCAAAAACTACTGTAGCTAATTTATCTCGTTATGTCTTTTTTTTGTATTCTTCTATGTGTTAATTTGTGTGCTTCTCGTTAATTTTGTGAATTTTAATACCTTTTTGATTTATTTTGTAGTGTTTCAAATTATGTATAGGTTTTTGTTACTATTTCTTATTTTGATAAGATTACAATTAAATAAGACCTTGTATAGTAAATATCGAAGCGCAACACAGGTATTATTTAATAACGCATCACTTGCTTTCTTTATTTGAGGTTAATGTTGTTAGACCTACTGGCGTTTACAGCGACAAGGAAGATGGTATTCTCTTCTTTGGCCCTGAGAAATGACAAGCACTACGCGGCTACTTGAGAGGATGTCGTCCTCGGCAAGGTTTTTCCCTGCACCACTCGAACCTAGTCTTGAGGCCGTCTATCGGGCAGGATTCATCACCTACTTTTCCACTTGTTTGCTTAAAAAAATTAATAATTAATGTTCATCATTAACGCTTTGTGTTAACTTATTACTGTAAATCAGTAGTCTTCCTACGTGACCAAGGAGGCGTACACTTCTATTATCTCTGACCAAATCGGATATGATAATCGCCTGTCACACGACCTTGGTATATATTTATTGGCGATACATTACCGTAGTTTAAGCTATTGTTTATAGCATGCGCTAGCGCAGCTCTCTATGAGCTGGCTACGCCGGCTGGTCGTTGACCCAGCGCGGGCTAGCGCACGAGATTTCTTAAACCGATCCGCTTATTAGGTATTCTACAGCGGGTTTTGTATGTGGACCTTATTTTTGATATGTAAAACTATTTGGTCTTGCCGCATGGTTGATTTAAATTTTGTTTTTACTTGGTGATGTAAGAATAAATTTGTAAAATTTGTAATAGGGTTATATTTATGTTTAAATGGTTGGTTTTGATAAGAATTATATAGTGGTTTTGTTTGCAAGTGCCAATTAAACAAAATTAATTCGTCATATGTGATAAGTGTGTGTAAATGCGTATGTAGGTAGGTATCTCTTGCATTGCACTCGAAAATGTCTTTGAAGATATAAGGCTAAGTATACAGACTTTAAGTTGATAGATGACTGTTTTTCCCACTTTGTCGTAAAACACTGTTTTAACTATCTATATATTCAATATAAATTCTCATGTAAATATTTCATCCAACAATGTACACGCTGTATGTATGTTACCATAGAAATAACGAAAAAATTTTTAAGGTTGCAACATAGTAATTACCTTTCCGGTCTTATCAAAGCGCGGCGTTAAGCTCTACCACCACAGATCTTAACACTGGGTTCCCTTTGCGTACGGAGAAAAACGTGGAAAGTGCATAAAAATAAAAAAAATAAGGTAACATTAGGATACACACTAAAACATTTGGTTGAATTGAACCGACCTCATAAATGCGAGTTAGTAGGAAATACAAGATTCGTTTCGTCTGTACAAGCAAAGGCGTCGACGCCCTTAAATCAATGTTACGCTCGTTCTGCCTCCCATTCAGAGTGTCTCCCCTCTGCCCCTTAACTGCGGATGACGAGTTCAACGATCTGAAAATACATAACCGTCATCTTTTTGATTACTTATGAATGACAGTTTGCTGGTGATAGTGACGTTTGACTGAGGTACATAAAATTTGGATATATTATTAGACTATTTTTTTCTTGCATTTTCTGGACCAAATGGAAAAACGCTCTCAAGCTTTTCTGTTTCTGCAACATCCTCCTATTGATCACAGTGTGATGTACTATAGCTTATAACCTTCCACAATAAATTGACTATCCAACATAAAATTATTTTTTCACATCGAACCAGCGACCTAAACGCGGCTTCTCTCTCTTAAATCAAAAATTATGTTGCATTTAAATTACACTAAGGCTTTACATAATTTGTAGCTAATGTTTTATTTTGAAATATAAACTATAGGTAGTATAGTAAAGTTTCATCTAAATTTGTTCAACAATTTTTGCATGACTGGAACAAACATCCATCCTCACAAACATTCACATTCATAATATTAGTAGGATGTAAGCCGTTATATAAAATAAATTATTTTAGCTGACTGGCTCACTCCTTTGAACGCACAACGTCCTGAATTCTTTTATATTATAATTACCTTTTACAACCCTTTCATTTTTCAAAAGTTTTGGGCATATCCTTCATTTATGAAGGGAAATGTGTAATTTTAGGTTTAACACAACAAAGATGACTCAACGATGATAAATACTTTTTCTCGTATATAACGAGGGGAAAATATGTATTTTAAACTGTCGTGGCGCAGAGGCACAGTGTCTGACTGAACTAGAGTTAATTCCCACACAAGAAAAAAAGTTATGTTCATTTTACAATACGTGGGAAGCGTAGTGTCTTAACACTAGGTTTTCTCTGCCTCGGATCATCTGGATATGTGGAAGGTAGCCTATATGCGAAATACAGCATGAAGTTAAAAAAATAAACTGAAAGCCACATGGACAAGGTGTGAATATAGCAAAGTAGGCCGCATTTTATGCAATATCGTAAACATTCTCGACTCAAGTACGCAATTATTTAAATTTTACGGTAATTTTTTATCCTTATTTCGCAACAGGTTTCTTAGTCGATACCTTTTTCGATATGTTTTCGCGTTTGTACGCGCGTGAACGTAATTATACGTCTTTTAAAAATAGTAAACGTAAATTGTGTATTTTTTAATAATATAACTATTAAAATAATCTGCTATATGTATTTGCATAATTCAATTATAAATATAAACAATATTACAAAATTGTTCATTCATAACGGAAGTGAAAATAAGCAGTATATTTTATTATATTTAATATTGATACGACTACCTTCGGGTGACGCGTTAAACTGTGAGTGTTAAATTAAATATATTTTTGCGATGAAATTAATATTTGAATCCGTCTTAGCGCGGTGGCGGTAGTCCCATTTGGGGGAATTCATTATTATTTTTGTGTTTATTTCCCCGCTCTGATGGGCGAAGCGCGTCGTTGATTTCCGCCACTTAACACAATTGGGGTTAGAAATCGAAAAACAGGATTATTTAAAATTAATATATTCCTTATTGTTTTTGAAAACAAATAAAGCAAGTAAAAATATTGAAATAAAATTAGAAATTATGAAATTATTTATATAAAATCTTGATAATATACAAATAGAGCGTTGAAACTAAAATAAAGTACATTAAATAATTTCATTAACTTCTGTTTACCTACTATATTAAGGTATACAAAATAATGCGTAAAACATAGAAAAAGATAGAAATATATAATATCTGAGTAAAATCAGATTCATCGCCCTTAGGTTACTTAAAACACACAGGTGTGGTTTCGACTAGCTATATGACACAAGATTCTATTTGTCATGGATTATGTAATTTAACAGTAGGTACGTCAATTGGTCTACGTGTGTGAAATATATTAGTCACGAACGGGAATCGAAGGTGTGACTTTTAACACTAAATATGTTGGCTTTATGCAAACTATATCTTTGTTTACGTTTCTTAAAACAATTTACCAAATTGCATAGCCCTTGTAAAGAAAATTATTCACTCAGAGACGTTCATTAAGGGTGGTGAGAAATTTATACTATGGTAGTATTCGATATAATATGTATAGTCCAAATTCATGTAAAATGCTTATTTTTAGTGGGTAATTCGTGATAATTCGCTCTCGATTTTAGACTGAAAGTGAAGAACGGAGTGTCTTGACACTAAGTTATCTGTGCCAACGCTGCAATGTGGGAAGCCATAATTTATATAAAAAACAATAATTAAGTTTGCAATGCCGTTGCGCATATTTCATAATAGCTTATCGCGCGTATCACGCTTTACATAACCTGGCTACCAAAAAGAATAATATCCAATTATAACAATGGGCGAGAACTCTTTACGTAAATGCATCAATGGTGTTTAATTTTGGCTCTCACAATTTCTCATGTGACCAACATACGAGTGCACACGTTAATAAAAACAAACTCGACTTCCGCGCTAACGTACTATAATGAGCGTAGTATCGTCGTCTTCGCGTAAAGTTTACTATCGTGCTTATAGTTTGTTTTTTTTGGTGATTCGGTTTTTTATCGGTTCTTATTTAATATTGGTCCTTTTAGTGTTATATTAAATTTGCATCATATTTTTTTATAAATGACGACTTAGAATTTACAGAACAATAAAACGGATTTAATTCGAGTTATGTATGTGAGTATAGCAATTAGATTGTTATTAAATTTATCTAATTGGCTTAACAAAATATGATCATCAGGTTCCAGATGTTACCTACTTAAATAACAGAATTGCTAAGACGAAGAAAAGACATATAAATACATATGTTCAAAAAATGAATATCGCCAAGTACGTACGTGGTTTTTATCTTTCAGTGAAAACTTAGATAGAGCTTCATATTACTTTGAATTTATTTGAGGAATTTTCTGTTTTCATATTAGAGGTAAAATATCTTTCAGCAATTTACCTTTCAGAAAGAAGTTTCCTTTTATTACAACATAACTTCTTCGTAAAAAATTTATAATAAAAATCTTACTTATATATATTATAAATACTAAGAATATCCCAAATTAAACAAAGACATTGTCCTCTCGTAATATTAGTGTTTGTGTGAAGGTTGCATCACCTGCCCGGTAAAGAGAGCGAGCCAGAACAAAGTTTCGCCTCGGAGTTCCGGTAATGCGTACAGTGCTTTAATTCCGTGATAAAATCTGATATAATCTACGCAAACCGGCTATTAAAGTTTATATAGTGAAATAGAAATTTTGCGAATGCAATATGTTAAATACGAGCTTGTGAAGTTATGTCTTTCTATATCCGGAGGTCGTCAGTTCAATGCTTATACAGTTATACAAAAAAGACACAAAGCAAATGTTTTAGCAATACTTCACATGTAATAAGCATTCAATAATATATTCAAAAGATAGTGATTCATCACTACTTTTAACAAATGATTTAGCTTGTTTCTATGTACATGCATGGTATACATAATAGACCTCCGGCTTCGGCTTCGTTCGGATGGTTAAATGACAATAACTTAGATTTGTGTGTGATACATTCCGTACACTTTCCTTGCGTGCCTTTAGTCTTCATTAATAAATGGACTAACCAACAAAAAAATATTTCCATTTTAAACTACTAGTTCCTGAGATAAAAGCGTTCGACCAAACAAAGTTTTAAATTTTATAGTATTAGTTTAGAAGTATAGATGTTTTATTTAAAATCAATAATTATGCTGTTTCTAAATATAAAATGTTTATTTAGATATTACATAAACTGCATGTTAATCTAATTTCGCGGCACTTTTATATCGGCTTTTGTCGATCGTAATCGCGTTATAATGGACGTCACTAGTAATAGAAATATATTGTATCGTTTTAGATTTGTAGTTTTATAGGGAACATTTTATTTTAGTATTTCCTTTGTATGAAAAGGAAAAATATTGGCTTTTGGAGTTTAGACGTCTAATTAGTATTACTTTTCTATTAAATATATAAAAGTTTAATGTAACTGATTTTTATATAGCAGCTTTACTATATATACTTATTCTTATGATAACAGCGAGCGAAGCGAAGCTAGCAGGAAGCTTCATAGTAAAAATGGCTTGAAGTTAATTATTTCCATAAGGATGAAATATCAGAATAATAGTCGTAGTATATTTACATATGTACACAGTCTATCTCCAATCGATCATTCTGATTTAAATATTGTCAATTAATTAGAAGAACGTAATTTATCTTACTTTCCAAATTAAAAATTTGTTATTAATTAGACTACCTGCCTGTTAGCTGTTACACGTTGCATGTCGAACAAATCTGTATTTTTCCTTGTATAGTGAAATCGAGTTCAAAATTCATTCAATATTTTTTGTCTATCTGCTACCGCGAATGTGCGGACTAACAAAAACATAAAAATATCTTATGTTTTTTTAGTCACTTCTATCAACAACTTGGTAGCTTATTTTTTTTAAATATTTTATTTTCTTTTTTAATTTTTTTTTTAGCTTCACGCTGTATCCCCATATAACAGGGTAGTGAATGGAACCTAGGGCTAGCTACTCTATTCCCCACGGCAAAAAACTGTGCTATAAAATAGTGATATATCTCTCTTCTCCCTTATCCGGTCATTTATGGATCACTTATTAAATAACTAAAAATACCACTGCATTTCTTCTTAGTATTTCTATGTATATAAGTCTTCACAAGAAGTGTAACGACCATCGGTTTCTAATGGTAGATACCTAAAGCTTTTTAATTTTTTTTATAAATTTATACTGTACAAAGTTAATTATGGTTTTTCAAAGCTTAAGCTAATTAATTTATTTCACCTTTTATGGCGAGATAAAACGAAGTTTTGATAAGCGCGCCATTTAACATCCCTCAATGTCTTAAAGATAGAAAGCGGGGAACGTAGGTTTTTTAGACGCTCTTAGTTAAGGGGATACAGAGTAAATCTGAAAGAAAATATTGTTAAGAAGTTCCTTTGAATGTATTCAA
>DWNA01001199.1:0-15862 GCA_018249835.1 Heliconius besckei | reverse complement strand
ACGCAGATCCTGCAGTATCACGCAGAGTAGGCAGAGGGAACATAGTGTGAAGACACTCCGTTGTTGTGTATTGATAGGCGTAATTCAACGCGGCGTCAGCAGTCAAAAAAAAACAAAATACAGATAATATATCCGTTACAATTTGAACATAATTGATTAAAAGAGGGACGGTTAATTCGTCTAATTTCAGCTATAGGGGCTAATTAAAGCCCTCAACGAACTAAGCCTACGCGTGAAATGATATAAAATTTCCTACCCATACAGATGCTAGGAATTTATGATCACTTAGCAGTGAATTGATTAATGATTCACAATATGTCTGCCGGTCTAAATACCTAAATAACGTCATGCTAACGTAATTGTTGTAATGAATGAATTGTTTTATCCTTATTTAGCGTATCTATTTGAATTTGTTATAATAAAAGTAAATTTATGTTTAAAGATGATTATTTTATTTCATTTTAAAAAAGAATTACAATATGACAAAGAGTCAAAGTGCTTCACTTTTATAATAAAAATATCAAATTATTTTCCTTTGCCATATACAGATAAAAAAAAGAAATTAAGAACACTCACCGTTCTAAAATAAAAAAAATACACACATCCAACAACTGTCACTGGCTAACATCAAAAACATGCAAATCGTACTGTGCGATCTATACTAAAGCGGGAGAGACAGAAACCGCTATACTTTCACTTTAAGATAAAAAGAGACAGCAATATATGACTAAGAATCACAGATTAAAAAGATATTTTATAGGTAAAATCGCACAGAACAATAAAAAATTTCAGTTTAGTCCCATATAGTATTACACCGTCCGTCGCGTTTCAAATTTGAACTATGACTGAACGTTGCGTTGCGCCCGCGCATGTTATACTGCTCCTTAACAAACTTTGATTAGCTTTAAATAGTGGTGCCCACATTATCTACTTATTTCATTGAATGCCCTGGGACAGTGTCATTATGCTCGTATAGGTTTACTGGTCAAATATCATCACTTGAATAGACATTCTGAAGAGTGACTAAAAAAATTAAATTGTCAGTAATTTTAACATAAAAATTAAGTCACATTGTGAAATACTAAATATAAATACTACTTTATTTTAATAATGGACACCTTTCACTCAATACTTTTTCAAAATATGTATTCTTAGATTAGGTGAACTTTTTAGTCATTGATCTTTAGAAACGCCTAAGGTAATTTAATATACAGAATAACTATATATAAACACAATACATCAAAGTATCTATAGTATATCTTATAGTAAAAATAGAAAAAATTAAAAAAAATCCTATCTCTATATAAAACTCAAAATAAGTTACGCATTTGGTGTAGGCTACTTACAATTAGAAAAACGTCGTTGAATGTATTATTGACTTTTATTGCATTTTGTCATTTCTGAACTATACGACTTAAAAATGAATCCAATTGACACCAGCATTTCCCTTTTTGCCCTTGTCATATATATTATTACCAAAAACTATAAATATTTAAAATATTATTAGTAAGTCATAAAAACTCAGTGATCTAAGGAGCTTATTAGGGCAAAAGGGAGACGGTCTATGGACTGGTTGTGGGTTCGATTGCCACTCGAGAAAATTAAATATTTATTTAAATTTATATTACATTTCTTCGCTCTGGTGCCGAGGCAAAGCGCGCAATGCCTCCAGAATTTGGCGGAAAGTGAGGAACGGAGTGTCTTAACACTAGGTTACCTCTGCCTACCCTGGTGTGTACGGGATACAGCGTGAAGCTGATTTTATTTACTAATCCCAAAAAAAAAATGAGATTAATTCGCTTATTGGTGCAACAGTGATATGTTTACACTTTTTTAAAAATTGCAGGAGACGCAATCTAAGTTTAAAAAAAAACATTAATGATGATAAATCAGCGAATTATGGATTATGAGTTTCAAGAGAGAGTTTGAGAGATGTCTACAATTATCGTTTTCTCGATATTTAACTACGAGTATATAATATACTAGCGACCCTCTTGCGGCTTCGCCCGCTTATACTACTGGATTATTTATATAATGTATGTTTGCAAAGCACTTACGATAATGTGAAAATTAACTAATCCCTAATGCAACCCGCATTTTCGTAGTTTCAATAAGGATTTCCCAATTGTTTTACACAGCAAGGATTTTTTAGTAGGTACCGTAATTTTAAATCTGTGCTACTAATATTTTCAAGTACTTATTAAAATATATTTAAATGACTATTTTTAGATAGTTAAATGATTATTTTTAAACGGAAGAAATTTCAAACAAAAACCTACCTACTAATTACTACTACAAAAAATATGAAACCAAATATATCGCACTGAAATAATACATTCAACTCCAATTATCCAATACTTGCAAACGCATCTAAATCTTCGTTGCTATAGAGGCAGGCGGGTTTCTTTTTTCAAGCTTGTGGTTAATGCTGAAGACGGTATTCTGTCCCTGACGAAAAGCAAGCACTACGTGGCTGCCTGTGAGGGAAATTAAATAGAATGCATCGACCGCGAATCGAACCCGGGCCGCCCGCGTGGCAGGTGAGAATTCTACCACTGAACCACCGATGCGTGTAAGGCAAGCGGACGCTCTTGTATAAGCAAAACGAAGAAGAAGAAGAAGACTATTCGCAATTTCGAAAAAGTGTAAAAAGCAAATTTTATCTTCCTTTAACGTAGAAAATTAATAAAGTATTTTAAAGGATAAGGATTAATACCATTATGGAAAAATATCCCTCACAATAAAAAATATATTGACATTATTATTTTTAGACAGAAATATGATCACTACACGTTATCCTTAAAAGATACGAATATGCTGTTGCGGACTTTTTTGTAGATCTTATTAAGAGGAACAATACTCCAGTACACTATTTTCATGTAGTACTCACCATTAAAGCAGCGCATGCGCGAAAGTATCTCAACGGGTAGGACTTTATACACATTTATCTTATTTATGTTAATTAACATAAGAATGTATAAATAATAAACTATATATAAACCTTCCCTGAGAAATATTTGACTTAATGGTGAAAACCGCATTAAAATTCGTTAGGTGGTTTAGAAGAAGAAGAGTTAGAAACGCCAGACAGACACGAAAAGCGACTTTGTTTCATAAGATATAGGATAGGATAGGAAATCAAACCCATGTTTACTTACATTAAATTATTATTCCGATAAATATATTACTTTGAACCCTTCGTGGCGCAGCGTCACAAGGGTGTGACTGTAACGCGACGGGAGTGGGTTCAATCGCCACTCGAGGGATTGAAATATTTCTTTACGTCTACATTTCCATTTCTTTGCTCTGTTGTCGAGGCAAAACGTGGCGTTGTGATCTGCCACTCTACACCCAATGCCTTCAGAATTCGGCAGAACGTGGGGAACGGAGCGTCTTAGCACTAGGTTCCCTCTGCCTATCCTGGTGTGTGCGGGATATAGCGTGAAGTTGATTTATTTTTTGATTCAATTTAACGAATACTACTTCCCTACAAAAATCTAAAAGTATAAACTTTGACGTGCATCCTATTCATGGGACATTTATATTACGTAAAACATACTGATATGACGATATTATTACTAATTACTTCTGTAAATGGTCTTAAAATTATATTTAAAGGGAACTTCCTCTTGTCACGCGTTGTTTCCGGCCATCGCTTGTTCTTGCTTTGAATTTAATTCAATTAACCCTAGTTTAGTCGCGTTAAAATGTCTCTATAGGGTACTATACCACAAATATACTTTCTTTGCTACTATAAGGTCAATATATTACTACAAAAATTTTGTATTTAGAAAAAAACTTGTTAGTAAACCAATTATTGAAACTAAAATTGTAATTATTAATTTTGAATTGAAAGAGCTTATTGGTGGTGTTATTATTATTTTTTCATCTAAATATTTCTATATGTTAGTCATTTATTTCAAAATCATAATAAAAACTAGTCCAGTTTGTACCCTCGACTTCGCCTATTTAATAAAATAAAAAAACATTCTTTATGATACATCTAATGCCAGATATTGTTCTAGCCACAGATACAATGGGTTATATTGTAACATTTATAAATGTCAACACAAAAGTAACTTTTCATTTCGAAACAGTAGTTCCTGAGATAAAGCGATCAGCCTAACAAACTCTTAAGCTTTATTAAATGAAGCTTAGAAATATATTAAATATATATATTAAATAATAACTTTAATATATCAAATAGTTAACTTTATAATTATTTTTTTTCACTGGTGTATTGCCCTTAACCTTACCCTTATCGATCCCTCCAATTAATCTCTTATTCGACATTTGATATATCTATATCGGAATGTGTATCTAACCGTTTGTTCATTGTTATCATATTTGCTTCTTTCATCATATTATTATCGTAAAACTATAACTTTATTAATAACTAGAGGTCCGCCCGTAGCTAAAGGCGGCGGCAACCTGGGAACCTAGTGTTTAAACACTCCGCTCCCCATTTTCAGCCGATTGCTCGAGATGCTTATTGATTGATGAAACTCAACGCCCCGGTAACGAGACACGTTACCAGAGCGAAGAAATGAAAATATTAAATATTTCACTTCCCCGGTTAGGAGTTAAACCCACCCATCCCAATCTTTGCTTTTACGCAATCAATTTTGAGGGCTGCATCCACCTCTTGGCTTCGCTCAACAACCACATATGTAAATAGAAATATATACATATAAATATATAGATATAAATCCGCCTAATATTATAAATATGAATGTTTGTGAGAATAGATGTGTGTTAATCTTTCACGCTAAAACTACTGAACAATTTTAGATTAAACTTTACAGTAAAGCAGCTTGTACATCAGAATAACACATAGGCTACAATCTATGTAAAGACTTTGTATGATGTGGCTAAAATACAACAATAAGTTTAGGCGGGCGAAGCCGCGAATTGAAAAAAAAGTTTATTTTTAACTTGTAAAAGCGTTACGTAACGCTATATTATATTTGCATGAGTGCAGACATTACATGCATTGAAGTCTTCGCGCTCTATTATATGACAAGTGGTACTTCCTCATTGATGCCCGCCTTTATGATTCCAAGCAATCAGTGTCAGCGTAGGAAGGATGTTCATGATATGACGGGCTCTCATGCTGAAATATATTTTAAATCAGTGGACAAAGTGCTTTAAGTGGTAAGAAAATTCTTGTTTTTTAAACCCTCAAAGCTATGAAACGATTTGTAAGTGACAAGATATTATAACTGTATTTTTTTATTGGCATCGCGCCGTATTTGGACACACTACACACTACTACGCCGTAACTACACACAGCAGGATAGGTAGAGGGAGCACAGAGTGAAGACACTCCGTTCGCCTTTTTCCGCAGATTTCTGGATGCTTTTCGTGTTGAGTAGCGGAATTCAACGCTGAACGCCGCGCTTTGCCTTGACACCCAGAGCAAAGAAACGAAAATATTTAATATTTCATGTCAAAGCCACAAACTGTCGAAATCTGAAATGTATAATTATTTTGTGAATAGGGTTGAAGATGAATTAAAAACTTGTTATTATAAATATATTTATTGAATAATAAACATGAAGGAGAATATTAAAGAAATATTTTGTAATATATTCATAATTAATATGTATATATATATATATTTAATACTTTATTATAAGTATAGATTATTTATACATATATTTAGAATCGTCAACAGAAGACATTACGTACAACGTAGTCAAATTACGGCGAGTTAACTGTAAAGACTAATTTTTTTGTTCAATTAAAGGCAATCACAGCACGTGCTATTAAAATAACAATTGGTATTAATAGCATATAAATTACATTCGTTTCAAATTTGATAGAATTGATTAAAGTAGTAATGACATGTTCATTCATTGGGACACAAGCGTGTAGCTGTAAACACAGGTTGTAGGTTCGATTGCCACTCGAGGAAATTAAATATTTAATATTTTCATTTCTTCGCTGTTTTGACGAGGCAAAGTGCGGCGTTTGAGCGGAAAGTAGGGGAAGGAGTGTCTTAACATTAGGCTCGCTCAGACTATCCTGCTACATGCGGGATACAGCAATTACATGCTTGTGCATGTCTAAGTCGTTAATTAAGTTAGTCAATTCATTGTATAAACTTTCAAGCCTTGCTAGCGGAGAATTCTTGTTTAAGTATTATAATTGTAACATTTGGTAATAATAATAAAAACAAATGTATAATAAATAACAAATATTCAGAAAGACACGTTAAATAACATAAAAAAAATATTCGCCTCCATTTGTAGAATAAGAATACTTGGCCATCAAGTGAAGTAAGAATCGACCGATTATATAGAGAATAGCCGGTCGAAACGTACTTAAAATGATAACCAAAGGATCTGGTTCTCCGATCTTTTGTCTTCGAAGATATTGCTGTAGCAGTTTCTATAAAATAGGTAAAAGTTACCATAATAAAATAATGCTTAATAAGATATATTTGAAGAAATAGTCGCATGCTTAAAAAAAAAGATTAAATAAAAAAGAAAGTATTGAATTTTACTTTTTGTTTGATTTATATTTTTTTATTTATATTTAATTTAAAAATTACAGAAACACTATACAAAACAGTCATCATATCGAGTATAAGATACATTATAAAACATTTAGTTAGCATATGCAAATAAACATCTACAGCAATTATAAAGATAATAGTAAAAAAATACATTTAAGGGCCAAAAATTTAAGATTAACACATATTTTTTTATTAAAAGTTTATTTCAAAGTTGAAAGCAATACAGCTTATTATATCTTCTACTCTGGTAATTATCTCGTTGTTAGTTTTGCCGTCTCTACAAGTAGATTTGTCTGATTTTATATTTAAAAAAATCAGAAAAGACCTACTTATACAGAAGACAAAACGTAGCGCCAAACGCTACGATCTCTACGTACCTCTATCGCCTCGTCTACTCAGTGTGTGAAGAGGTTGACTCTTCATACGTACCCTCCGAAGGCAAAATGCTCTTTACTTGGCTTTTAAAAAACTAAATACTATTTACTTATTTAGAAGAAAACATATTTAGACAACGGAATTTGAAACCGCACGTTTTGGAAATCTCTTGAAAGCTCGGGGCTCAAATCCTGCTACTTTTAAATTGTTATGCGTTTCCTAAATATAGATTTTCTTTCCTAAAGGTGGAATAACTCTTTACAAAAGTTAAATATAGGCTAGGTTCTAAGTTCCTAGTGTGAATCCTCTCTAAGACTAAGCAGAATAGGCAGTCTCTCCATTTAAGAAAAAAAAGCTTCATATGTCTATAAACAATTAAATTGAACTCGTTGATATTAAATGTATAACAAATTTAAGCACATCTAGAACAACTTGATACAACTAACAAGTCGAACTAAACCTACTTAGATTCACAACATTTTTTCCTTTTTTCTTTCTCTTTTCTTTTCTTTTGTCATTTTTTCATATCGGCGTCAATCACTGATACCTGTATAAGGAGACGTGGTTCGGTTTAATACTGTAAAAGCCGGACATGGTCTACTTATAAAGATAGCAGTTTTTTATAGAATATTTTCATAGGGATTTAGATTGCACATAAACACTAAAATGTACTGAAAGGTAACAAATATAGATAAAATAAACAATTATTATGCGGGGCGTATAGGATTTATGTAAAGGATATTTTTTATTTTTCAAGTGACTTTTTCTGTTAATAGGATTTTAGGGGTGCCCAGCCCAGCTCAACTCTATTCTGTAGTGGGCACGGACAACCACACCCATGTCTATGATCATTGGCCGCCACCAGTCGTTTAAAATCATTCGCTAAGTAAACAGCCTGATCAATTCAAATCAATAAATTGTAATAACTAAAGTCAAACAAAGTAGGAATGACTCAACTTGGAATTAAAATGAAACAAGTTGAGTAAATCCTACTTAGTTCAACCGTAATTATATGAGCATTTTTAAATGTCGACAAAATCATATAAAAATTCGAAAGAAATTAAGAAACTACAATGTGTTAATGTGAACGGAGTATCTTAAGACTAGGTTCCCAGGTTCCATCTGCCCATAAAAACAGTAGGCTAGTCATGGCGCATGGGTGACTGAGACAAGAGTGATTGTTAATGCGACTGAAATGAAGTGCAATGAAATATTTATTTAAATTTATATTTTCTTTTCGGAATTTCGGCGGAAAGTGGGAAACGGAGTGTCTTGATTCTACGTTACCTCTGCTTACCCTGCTGTGTGCGGGATACAGCGTGAAGCTGAATTAATTTGATTTAATTTAATTAAAATTGGCATATCTTAAATATCTTTCGTATAAATAATGCTTTTAAATAATATAAATCTTCCTTAATCGTTAAATAATTATATTACAACTAAGTACATATTAAAAGGTGACTAATAATATTTACATTTCAGTGATATATGTATGGTGACATACATACGTTGAATAAGTGTCATCACTGAAATCCATCCGTCAGGTTATTTTAGCTTCACGTTGCGTCATGCAACTAGTAAGATAGGAAGAGGGAACCTGGGAACCTAACGTTAAAACCCTTGATTCCCATTAAGACACTTCCGTTCCCCAGTTTCCGAGAAATCGATCCTCTAACATGGCGTTTAGAGTGACACGCTTGTGCTGCACTACCACTGGCCTTATCTCGCTATTTAATAGCTATCTACATATATGTGTTATTTTGTAGAGAAAAGGACGAAGTGATAGAGTCGTAGAAAGTTAATAAAAAATAATTTACTTACCCGTTTTCATGTAAATAAAAGTGTCGTCGATATGTTTTATATAAATCAAAGTAGACGTCATTCGGCTTAGAATGAGATAAGCCTAACAAGATCTACTTAGATCTACAACAAAACTAAAAATGTTACAATTTTTTGAAAAATATTGAATTATAATTAAGCTTGGTAAAATTATTAAGCCCGTTTTTAGCTAACACTTTTATAAAATTTTTACACTTTTTTCCTTTTTTCCATATAACAAGGAAATCACAGAGAATCTAGTCTTACATATAATTGCTTTCGCCAATTGGGAATCGAACCCACCATCAACACATATTCATACACTATCACATTGTATTAAGAGTTTAGTTCATAGTTTTCAATAAGAAAGCTTAACCATTTAGTACTTACTTCAATTTAATTAAAGGTGATTTTCCTGTTTGTGTAACCAAAGTTTAGCTTGCAACGTATCACTATTTTAAACCAAAATCAAATAACACTCTATTCTTTCTTAAATATTAATTTTAACAACACTATCTCCGACGAACTGACTGAAATTGTCAATCTGTAGAGCTTTTTATACAATATTTGTATACATATCGTTAAAGGATCTATCTCATTAATAATAGTTGGTACTAATGTGTTTGTTTTTGGAGAATTTGAAGTAAACATTGTTTTATAGTTTATTTTGACTCATTAATTAATTGATGTTTTTATTTTAAGTGTGGAGCAAATCATTGATTATTTATTAACTTACTAATTTGTTTTTATATTTATTTTTATTGTCTAAATCCAATAATAAGTACGTTAATAATTCTTTAATTTAGTTTATCACTTATTACTTGAATCTACACTAATATAATAAAGCAGAAGATTTTGTTTGTTTAAACTTTTTTTAACGTCACTGCCTTCTACATTTTTGTTCTTGGGTTCATTTTAGCATAATTATATAAACCTAAACCTACATTTGTATACGTTCCTCACTTTCCGCCGAATCTTGGAAGCATTGCGTGTTGAGTGGTCGAAATATAAATATAAATTAAAGTAAATATTTTACTTCCTGGTGTGGGGATCGAACCCACGAGTCGCCTTACAGTTACACTTTGTACCCCTGCGCCACGATAGGCCGCTTTGAAAATTGTTTTTCTTTTTCATTAATACTTTTACTTTACAATGTTAGGGGATAAATAACACAAAAAATGCTGATCTAACTGTTTTATTTATTATTTTGTTATTCTAATTTGCTGAGCTTGCTAAGTTTATACGAAACATGTAACTTTTGGTTTTAGGAAAACAAATACTTTTCTATTTGTTGGCAATTTTTTTTCGGTAATTTATACGGTGGCAACATTGTCCGTCGTGGCTTTACCAGAGCAGAGAGGTTATAATAATTTATACATAGTTGGGAGTCGAGTGGGAATCGAACCCAGAATCTCAGCATTTACAATGACAACAAAAAACTACTACTGCTGCGATGATCGCTTTCTATATTAGTAGCAAAGGCGTATTTCTTTTGTTTTAATTACTTTTCTTATAAAACTAGGGTTATAAAAAGACACAAAAGTTTCAGATTTAAATGTTTAATTCAGTATTTTGCTATTCTAACTTGTTTATTTTACTATAAAATTTGTCGGATTAGTTATATAAATAATAATAATTTAATAACTCAGTCACTACGAGTAGAAATTCCTTTTTATGTTTTTATTTACATCCAGTAATATTTATTTTATTATAAAGTAATTACAAATATTTGTATATAAATATATGTATACATGACACTTTTTATTTATGTAGTCGCGGCGTAGGAGCACGAGCGAGTGAATCTCGAGGAAATGACACATTCAAAATTTTCATTTTCCTTCCTCTGGTAAAACGCCTCCAGAATTCTAACAGCTCTCTACTCTAAGAATTCTAATGGGAACGGTGAGTCTTATCTCTAGGTTCTACCTGCCTTTCTAGTGTGCAGGCTACAAAATGAAGCTAAAAAATACTATTTATTCAATAAATAAGCTTGAAAAAAAAAGTGAAATAATAATTATTTAAATTTCGTAAAATAAATGTTTCTCATATTTATTGTAAAAGTGGAGTGATGTAATGCTACGCCGCTATAGCTATAGATAGCTGCGCAGATTTGTTTTTAGCATTTTTCTTACTTCCCGAGTGCTTCAGGGCGGCCAAAACTTGTTGACCGTACTATATAGTCGAATAATCAGCAATTTCTTCAAAAATGATGCATTAACGTCAAGCGAGTTCATTTTGCGATCGTCAAAACGAGCAAACACACAACTGCCCGTTAGTGACGGTCACAAACCAACTTCGCTAACAAATTCTTCTTTTTTTTTCTTATTTCCATTTTCATATTCTTCCTCTTCTTCAATTATTATTTTTAATTTTCAAAACACAAAAAAATTGTTAAGGCTACCTATCACAAATATACAGTAGAATATAATTTTCATGTTTTGCCTGATATAAATTTCAGACTAGAAATATGCAGAATTTCAACAAAACAATAGCATATGAAAGTTTTAAAAAATACACGAAACATACACAAATTATCGTATAATTTTAATGAACTCTTCTTATTTTATATAGGTATTTGAATATTTTACTTTATTTTATATGTTAAGATTATTTATTTATCACACCAAAAACAACCTGTATAAATCCAGCCAAGTCTCGATGAAGCTGTTTTTTTCTCTATAAAAAGTAGTGAAATTTATAGTGATAGCGTTTTACATAGGTAAAGTCAAGCCAATTCTAAGGTTCCTTACTGCATTTTTTTTATTAATATACTTAAATTACGTCGGGTAGATCACACTATATTGGCTATCTCGCTAGAGATTAAGAGTAAAGCTATAAAAAAAATCAGACAAGCGCGAGTGGAGCTCACCCACCAAGAGTTCCGTACAAAAATTGGAGAACTCGAGCTTTTTCTGAAATTTGGGCTTCTGATACTTCACTTGAAGTAGGGGTTTTAATACCATATTTTCCCACCCATTTAAGGCTATTATTTTTTTGGATTTAACAACAAATGTATAGTTTTCAGATTTTTTTCTGAACTAGTACTACCTGTAGATGCTAGATGCCAGATTTCATAGTTCTAGGTTAACCGAAAGTATATAATAAAATTTTTCTTATAAGTATATCTTTCATATACCGACGCCGATGCCTTACGATACTTTTATAAGTACCCATAGATTTTAAATTATTAACTTAAAATATTTTGTATAAAAATATTGCAAAGTCGCATTGAAATATAATACATTTCAGACAATTTAAAGATACTATTTCAGTAATTGTTTGTACAAGTGTTTAAATTTCATTTATATATATATTTTTCGTTACCTTGTAAAATAATATGACAAATTGAATATAATTTAGGTATCTTGTTTGACCTGTGGATTGAAACAATATCTAAATACTTTAATAATTAATTTATTATACCTAAAGATAACTGTATACAATTGCGTCTCTAGGTGTGGTAGTAGGGGGCAGGCCTTGGGTCTTGTAAAGAGGAAGTCTATAACGAACTTTGAACATATACAGGGTGGAATTGTCAGCACCACTTTAAATGTAACATAGGCACGCACACACTTACCTGTCAAAGCGACAACGTCGCTTACGTATGTGTGCGTCACACAAAATACAGGTATGGATAAATATCGTGAAATGAAAAAAAAATCCTACGTCCAAACTGTTGAGGTACCTTGATTAATTTTTTTAGCTCTGGGTTTGAAATATTTTACCCGATATGCTGTTTCAGTAAAAGGAGCGCTGCCTCTTCCAATATCAAGTACTATTTTAAGATGACATAGGGGCATAAAGTGAATTTGTAAACGCGACAAGTTGTGGGTTCAATTCCCATTCGAAGCAAAGAAATATTTGGGAATGGAGTGCCTTAACTCTAAGAGTCCTCTCACTATCCTACTGTGTGCGGGATATAGCGTGATTTAAATTTTCTGGCCATTGTTCTACATACATAGGCCGATGCAGCCTGACGCCGCGGTAAACCACTAACTAGATCAAATTAGCGTAATAAGAATTTACGGATATTTTTACGGTTAAAATTTACACAAGTACCTAACCATAAGTTCGTTCAGGTACCTGTCCCAGTCCCTGTCCCTGTCCCTGTCACTACTGTACCAGGTTCAGTAGTGAAAATATGCATGAATATAGTTATATATAAAAAAAATGTATTATAAACACAGTGCACAATACATATTCTGCACATAGCAGGGTAGGTAGAGGGAACCTGAGAACTTAGTCTCAAGACACTCCGTTCCCGTTATGACACTTCTGCTCCTCACTTCTCGCCGAGTTATCGAGGTTAGATTACGTGTTGAGTGACGGAACACAACGTCACGCAGTACGATGTGTATACAGTTATATACCTACATATGTAAAGTAAATTGACACAAATGGAATTGACAAAATATTAGTTATTTTGAGTATATGAAAGAATAATAAAAAAAAGTGTTAAAGGAAGTTACAAAAAACACATTATATTACCTGACACTTGCTGTCCCGCAATTAATTTTGATTATCGTAATATATGAACTTTAAAATTATTAAATTTATGTAAAAAACAATAGATTAAATTGTAATTAAATTGTAATAGATCTGATGCAGGAGGTGATCGTGGCTGGACTGAGTTGGAAGGAGCCTGCGGTTCGGCAATGTAGGTCTTGTGAACACAGCCTTCGATCAGGGGCGTATTTTATATTATATATTGATATTTCACACGATTTTCTTAAACATATATTGTTGTTCTATAATATTATTAAATGACATGTTAAAATGAGTTCGTTAAGTATGTTCTATACATACTTATAGAATTAAGATTATCGTTTCTCTTTTTCTCTGTTAGATATTATTAAAATAATATTTTTAAGTGTTATCATAGATTTTCTTACCACGCAAGCAAAAGGTAATCTGGTGTCTTCTAATTAACGCAAATTCAAAATCGCCTCAAGCAAAAATCCGAGATATAAACATCGTATAAGTAATTAAACTGATTCCAACTATTCCACTTCAGGCCACCAGTCACCACAAACTACTGCAGGTACCAAAACGTTGAGTTTCCAAGAATATATGAACTATAATATACAATATTAATTCAGCTTGAGACTCAATTAAAATGTGTAATAGTCTCGAACATTGAACTATAACCGTAATATTATTAATATTAAATACTTTAATATAAGTATAATACTGTTGCGGAGTACAGCCCTGCCCTCATGTGGTTTGGTGTGTGTTCAAGTGTCTTCTATATTTGTTCTAATTCCTGCGTAAGTGTAACTCGGATAGGTGCCGCTCGGTTTTTCTCTTAATCCCAACAATATATTATAATAGTTGCATGCAAGATACAACAATATGTATTTCGTAATGGATTGCTAAATAGTAAATATTATTTTCTATTTTGATTTCATCAGAAAAGCTTTGTTTTTGGGGTATATGTTATCTAATATCTTATTTCTATATAGCTGAAACCCAGTGCTTGGACACTGTTCTCCACTTTTTTTTAAGGCATTGTGTGTTGAGTGGTGAGACTCAACGCCGCTTGATCGTGGCGCAGGAGCACACGCGTGTCTGTAAACGCGACAGATTGTGGGTTTGATTTCCACTAGGGAAAAGGTAATATTTAATATTTTAATTTTTGCCACTCGCAATGCCTCCTCGAAAAGTGGAGAACAGAAGTGTCTTGATGGGAACGCAGTGTTTTAATATTTGATTCCATAGTTCCCTCTGTCTACCTTTCTAAATGCAAGATACGACGTAAAGCTGAAAAATTAATTATCAGCTTATTCTGTTTTAACAATAAATCTCCCAACAGTAAAACTGCCTTTAAGAACTACTTACTATAACTACTACTTATTTAAGAACCGATAAATTGTCAATTCAAAGTGAAAAAGAAAATAATATAAAATGTTACTATTTTATTGAAAAAATTTTGATTTGACAAATAAATAAAAACTTTCGACTTGTTCCATGAACTTCAAACAACATTTGTTTACTTTAATAAATTTATTAGAATAATTAGCGCTTATCTCCTATTTACAGATTCTTAGAAGTAACTTCCTTAATGCATTCCTGATGTAGGTACTCTCTGACTGCAAACATGACGGTTGTGGGTTCGATTCCCAATAGATAGGATTCCCGTCACATAACACGCAGAATCTCGAAAATCCAGCGGAATGCGTGGAATGCATATCTTAAGCTTAAGACTAGACTCCCATTTGTCTACTCTGCTGTACGGGAAAAAGTGTGTATAGTTTGTTGTAGATATAATTGCATAGTAAGTTTACTATTTCCTACATTATTTCATAGAAACTCTTTGATGCTTAAATGGCACACATGTATGATGTTCTTTCTGGGCGTGTGTTAAGTGGCGTTGAGTTCTGCCACTCAACACGCAATGCCTCCCAATTCAGGAGAAAGTGGGGAGCTGAGTGTTACACTAGGTTCCCTCTGCCTACCCTGCTGTGTGCGGGATACAGCGTGGAGCTAAAGTGTACTTATATAAATATTTGTATGTAAAACAGAGTAAGCGGGGAAAACCTAATGTAAGCGTAAGTAGTCTGTTCCTTGAACCTGTTCCTGTTCACATGAACGTACGTGTGTGTGTTACATGTATTTTTACATGGGTATATACATATATATAAAATGTATTTCGTTACATGGTCTTTAGAAATATACATATTTGTCTCTTGCAAATACAAATTGAACCTACTACAGCGATATTCGGATACTTTCATAAATCACTGAGCCACTAGACCCACATCATGCAACGGCCAAGAGCCTTAAAAATTTAATGAAATACATTTTTTTAAAATATTTTCAATAATCAATTATTTACTCTTGCATGTAATTTACAATTGTATAAACATGCGAGTTTGCTTTGAAGCTGCCCTCATTTCGTACCAAGGCGTGCTATTGTTACTTGTAATTTATTTCTTTTCATATAAAACAATTTCTTTATGCATTGTGTGTGTCTACAACACTTCAGTTCTCTTCAATTTTTCAAGTTAAGCTAGGCAGAATAGTGTTAAGACACTTACGTTCCCCATTTCCCTCCGAATTCTGGAAGCATTGGGTCTTAGTGGCGTCGAACCCACTCGTCAAAGTCATAAGCTTGTACCTCTAAGCCACGTGTAAAACTTTTAATGTAAC
>DWNA01001198.1:0-15868 GCA_018249835.1 Heliconius besckei | reverse complement strand
ATTAAAACTATTTCAGCCTATGATTGATTGCGCACGGACAAAGGGTCCGTGCTCTGTAAAGCCAGTACCAGATCCGCCACCGTGTCCTCCTCCCCCGCCACCACCCTTCCCCTGGGTGTACGTCTGGTCATTAGCTTCATTTTTTGGCATCATGGGTCTGGTAAGTTAGAATGATTTACTTAGATTGATTGAAAGTTAGTAGTCTATAGTCATATTAATTGGTAACTTCCATAATAATTGCCTTTTCAGATTTATAAATGGTACTTGTGGAATGAATTGCAGAAAAAACTTAGTGAAAACGTAGTTAAATGTAAGTTGCAAATATAAAAGTGTCCTTTTTGTTCAATATATTGCTTGTGTGAGAAAACAAATATACATCATTCTTTGAGACAACGTTATATCGGAGTTGGACACCAGGTACCAGGTACCAGGTACCAACTCAACTCCGTATTTTGTCTTGCTACAACGGAGAAAATGTTTTATAACGTAAACATCCTTCGAATGACTGCGAGTGTCTATAATGACGTCAATAATAGAATTTTCTGAAGACTCAATTGAAAACTGTAAAGATTCTACTAATTATCAATTATACATTGTAGGGCGTCCTCGACGTAAAGTGAAATATCCGTACCATAGCAAGGATCTACCGGCGTGTGTTCAATATTTAATAATAGGCGCCGGAGCCGCTGGCTGGGCAGCTTATAGAGCTATCGTGGAACATGATAAAACGGCCAAGGTAGTGTCTAAAGCTTGCTTTGACAAGTTAGAATGTCAAACAGAATACATTTAAATAATTTCATGTTTGAACGAAGTTAATGCAAGTAGGTAGTAACAATAAATAATATTTTTCAGGTATTCTTCATCAGCAGGGAAGATAGCTTACCATACATGCGACCACCTATGTCGAAACATATGTGGTGGAATCCTGAGCCTCCAGATTTTCCTAAATTAAATTATATTGAAGATGGAAAGCGGCATACGTAAGTACTGAAAGATATTTTTGTGATTATTGTCATTGTCCTAGCTTTGTCAAATTATTATAATACTTAGCTTATAGTTTTTAAAGAATTTTAATTGTATATAATATTTTTTATTACGGACGCGGAAGTTCTAAATATTTTCAAATTAGTTTTTATTCTAAAAATCCATTTTTAATTTATGATCTACATATTTTTTTTCTAATTATTACAATTTCAGTATGTATTTAGCGGATTGTTCACAATTCATGGATCCAGTTAAGTTTTACCGCAAGAAGAGAGGCCCAGCATTGTCTATGGCAAAGGGTTGGTGCGTCACCAGGGTGGATGCTGACGACCACGTGGCTTGGGTGAATACGCTGTGTGGGGAACAGCCCATATATTATGAAAGATGTTTGATTGCACCTGGTAAGTATTTAAGCAGCTTGTGAAAAGATATCATATTGATAAAAAAAATGCTTAATGCTTAACCTACAAATCTCGGATACCGGCCAACCATTCGAGCAAATTCATAAAAATTTTAAGACTACATGGGTAGGAAATTGTTTACAAATCTTTGCAGTAGCAAGGATTAGTAGAACGAATTATCAGTTAGTAATTATTAGAATATGTTCTTCGGTCTAGTCTAGTCTTTACAAACTCTCGTTTTTTTAATAATATTTAACAATTACGCAAATAATTTTAGGAGCAAAAGCAAAAAACTTAAGTATATTCAGGTCAGCTCCAAAACCAGTTCGGGACAAAGTGTGTACGCTACGAACCATACGTGACCTAGAGATCGCTTACAGACAAGTCAAGGCAGCGAAGCACGTCGTCATTGTGGGGGGAGGCTTCCTGGGCTGTGAATTGGCTTGGTATTTGGGAAGAATGAGTATGATATTTCCTTTATTATTGAACAATAACTTATAGGCAAAGCCTATCTCTGCTTATTCTCTTTTATGCGGGGTAAAAATATATTAATAATTAAATTATGATATAGATGTTTTATAAATAAGTAGACAAAATACAGGGCCATGAAACAATATGCCACCTTAAATAGTAAATGAATGAAGTAAGTATGACGTTTCACTCTCTTTGCGTTTTGATATTGTAAATATATGGACATGTCGATCGATGTGTATTATTTTAAATTGTTTTAGTTTTCCTATTTTGTGTATATGTCTTGAAACCATCTGAATGCCGATTTTTTTTTGACATTATTTCGTTCTTTTTGCCTACTTTTAACGGCTAAAATTGAAACTAAAAAAAACCTATTCAATATTATATTCAGCCATTTGTATAATATTATTGCCCATTGATAAAAAATATTATTGAATAGATAAACAGACCGAACGTGAAGACGACGAAATACCTATTCAAATAGTTCATATAATAAAGGACACCGGTATAATGGCCGGAGTTTTGCCCCAATATATCGGAGAATGGGCCACTGAGAAAATTAAAGCTGAAGGAGTAACTGTTCTTCCGAGAAGTGAGTTGTGTACAAATATTAATAATAGAGTTTTTAATATGTATGGGGGTTTTGTATTACCTATTGGAAAACTTACTAGATAATTGGTTATGTTGTTTGAATTTCAACAGTGATCGTGAATTCAAATCAAGGGATATTATGATTTACTAAACATCTCCGTTGCGCCAGTAAGACAAAGTATGAAGCAACAAGTGTTTAATTATTGGTTTTACCCCTTGATTCTCTTCACTAGAAAAGGACATTTTTATAAGACATATTTAAAAAAAATATCTTCCATATTTTAAAATAAAATCTGTGTAGGTATATTATTTAAAGCTGTATCTCGTACATGGCAGTGAACTGTGTAGGAAGAGGGAATCTGGTCCGTCTACTCTGTCGAGTGTCTAATGACACTTCCATCCCTCTCTTTCCGCCTAATTGTGGTATAAGGTACGGGGGTTCGGCAGTTTATGGCTCTTATAACTTTAAACTATTGTAAATACAAAATTTAAAAAAAATACAAATTTAAAGGTTATGAATCTACAGATTTTAGTGTGATCAAAGTGGGTCTTTTGGCAGTAATTTATGTGTGAAATATGTGGTTTAATTTAAGCTTAATTTTTATATTAATTTATTTGTGAAACTCTTGTTTGAACCCTACTTCGTGATAAAATTTGGCTCTGTTTCTAACTTCGTGAGTTTATGTCCCCTATTTCGAGTCACAAGTTTCTACCCCGCGAGTAAGGTTTTATAATAAAAAAAATAAACACCTTCATAGGGGTTGATTGTAAAGACTTGGTAAATAAAAAAAATTAGGTTAGATCAGCTTAACGACATTAAAACTTTTATAAAATTTTAATTAAATCATGTTCCCGCTGTATGCCGCTCACAACAGGGTAGGCAAGGGGAACCTTGTGTTTTTAAGACACTCCGTTCCCCACTTTCTGCGGAATTCCGGAGACATTGCATGTTAAGTGGCTCAACGCCGCGCTTTGCCTGAAATATAAATTTAAATAAATATTTTCTATTTTCTATACTATTTCTATTTTCATCTCCTCGAGTGGGGATCGAATCCACAACCAGTCGATTTTACAGTCACACTTTGTACCCCTGCGCCACGACTGGCGTCAACTTTTATAATTTACAAATTATAAAAGCTCAGTTTAAAAAATACTACATTTTTGAACTTTTATATACTTTTTTTATAAAAAATATATAAAAAAAGCTTAAAATTCAAGTTTAATTTTTTTAAGCTAGCTATGCCAGTTTATAGAACCATATATTTGGCTAATGGCTTTTATTTTCGCAACCAGTTTAGTATACTCTTGAAAAAATTAAAAGATCTTTAGACTTATAGAGAAGACTTATAACAAGACTAGGATAAACAATATTAACAAAGACAGAGAAGTTAATGTGTTGATTTTACATAGATTTATTTGTCACGAAATAAGAGAAACTAATGAAATGATCTTGTTTCGTGTTACTGATTTTGCGATCTTCCGCAGTTCTGTTTATTCAGTATTTTTTACATTATGTAAAGTAATCATTAACTATCATGTATAATCGAAAAAATACACAAAAATAAATTAAAAAGGTTGATTAAAAAACAAAGTTGCATTGGCGGTTGCGTTGCGTACCTATACGAATTTAGCTTAAAACTATCAATTCAGCTTACCTTTAAAATAGTCATATGGAAATTTAAGTGAACAAAATATATACCGAATTTCGATCACGAGAAACTTTAAGCTTTAAATTACTGATTTTAAGCTTTAAATTTAAATGATCTCAATTATAACATAAATATAAATTTATTAAAAAGTCTCTAATATCTTCCTAATTCAATAGTAACACGAAATAGCGGACACTTGATAAATAAAATGACTGCTATTTCGTGAATCGATTTATTGCAATTTTAAAAGTATTTTATGCTTCCATCTATATATTTTTTCAATAAAATGTTTTTTTATATAATACAAAAAAGCATATATTCAATGTTTTATTCGAATAACGTACCTTTGTCTTTCTACATCCTTAAGAAATTCTTACGCTAGTCTTACGGTGGTAAGTATCGCAAACACGTTACACTGGAGTTCGTAGACAACGCTGCGTTTAAAATGTCGCTAAACGCTCAATTTTATCAGTAAAATATTGTTACTTAATTTTTAAATAGTTGAAAGTATAAAGATTATATACCAATATATAGTTTACGTAAATAATACCTCAATTGCTTATTATTTTTGCCAGAAGCAAAACTCACGGAACGACGAAGTTGCTAGAAAAAAATAAGATCAAACGATTTTAAATTTTTCCAGCAACAATATATATTGAAGAATAGACGAATCAACAATTTAAAATTATAAAATATATATTTTTTTATTCAAAATATTAGAATAGCGATAATATATGGAAATAAATACAATAGATGCTCATATGTGATGTGAGTAAGGTTAATGATTGTTATAAGCATATTGTAGAGTAACAATTTTAAAGAGCAACTGTTAAGTTGCTTTTATTCTCTCTGCATAATTGCTCTCCGACCCAGTGGTAGTTTTTAATAAGACCAACTATACTGGCATACATTTAAAACCCGATGGCGCACAAACTAGGACAGCTGCTAACTGTGAAGTATATTATATTTTTAATAATACATGCATTTCTCCATTTTGGTAAGATAAATCGTTGTTGAGTTCCCGCAGAGTAAAGAGCGGAGTTATACTTGATAGGATTTTTGTCAATAACATCCTACAAAGCGAGATAAAAGGAAAATACTGAAATATAAAGAAAATACCATTCTGACCTAAAAACATACTTTATACGAAGATATATATTTTTAATTATGTCGTACAGCTCAAATATATGATGCGTTTGAAACCCCCGACGGTCGACTTGAACTCACATTGTCTAATGGAACATCTCTCGTCACTGATTATGTAAGTAGTGAATTAACTACAAAACTTTTATCATTTTTGAGCCGAATGAGGAAACGAAGGGTCTTAACACTAGCTCCCTACCTTTTCTGCTATATGCAGGATGCAGCTTAAAGCTGAAATAAAGTTATTATAAAAAAAGTTGTTTGAGATTTTACATTATAAAAGAGTTTTAGATGCAGACGCAGGTTCAGTACATTATATAAGATTTTTAGATTTAAAGATATTTTTGTTTCTCTACTTTTGTTCCCTGGGCTAACTCGCACCTTAAACGAAAATGATGGGCTCAACGTGAACGTCCAGGACCCAGTGTGATAAATGGAGTATCTTAACAGTTTAATTCTTTAATATTACTTATTTTTATCCCTCATGTAGTAGGGTAGGCGAAGGGAACTTAGTGATAAGACACTCCGCTCCCAGCGGAAAATATTCCGCTGAATTCTGGAAACATTGCGCATTGAGTGTGGAACTCAAATTTTAATTTAATTAATTTCTTCAAGTGGGAATCGAACCCACAGGCCGTAGTTTACAGTCACTTGTGCTTGTGCCCCTGCGCCACGACTGGCCTGAAGTATGCGTTGTTAAAACAATATTATAAATATAATTTATTTCTAACATTTGTTAATACTAATATCAAAAATAATTTTCTAGTATATTAACCACATTAGTGTAAAGCTATGTCGCGGTTATGGAAGCTCACCTCATAAGCGTCGTTATTAACAATTTCTGAGTATACGTGCCTGTATGAGTGATGAAATTCCGCAATGTGTTTCAAATTTGTCGCTTCCAAAATTTAAAACAACTAAAAACACATTATTTATAGCTTCGCGCTGATCTCACACGTAGAAGGGTACATTCAAAGGGAATCGTGGATCCTAGTGATAAGACACTCCGTTCCCCATTATTCGCCGAACTCTGGAGGCATTGTTGAGTGGTGGAGCTCAATACCGCGTTTTATCTCGTTACCAAAGCGAGGCTGAGGCGAGTCGTGGCGCAGGTTTAAACTATTTTTTTTTACCTTGTCTTACTTTTGAAGAATAATTTAATAAGATAATTTTTAAGTTTATAAAAAAGTCTTTCTATATAATTGATTTATGTCTATCAATATTATTGTGTGTGTAGGTGTTCGTCGCAATCGGTACGGAACCTCGTGTGGAAATGGCGGAAAAATCATTTCTGGAATTAGATCCTGTGAATGGTGGTTATTTGGTTAACAGTGAATTGGAAGCTAGGACTCATTTGTATGTGGTAAGTAGTAGGTTCATATTTTGGGAGTGATATAAGATTTATGGCTTGACCAAAAAAACTATGTATTTGACAACATCTTTTTACTTTCATATAATATGTATTTATTCTATGAAATCGAAGCCACACAAATGGGTGTTGCTAAATATTTTAATTTATAAATTTTGTTGATGTAGTCAGGCAAAGCGCGGTGAAGGGTTCAGCCACTTATTACATTTCTAAGTTTGGCACAACGTAATAACCAAAGGTTGTTTACAATCTTTCATAAGGACAGTGCTTGAAAGTAAAGTTTAAAAGGCAGGAGACGCAGCAAGCTTCTACTCCCAGTGGAAGGACACGAGGCTGCGACTGACGCACTACGGCAACGCGCAGGAGCAGGGACTGATCGCGGGCGCCAACATGACCGGCTTCTGGGTGCCCTGTAACATGGAGCCGCATTTTAGACTGGTTCTAGGGGAGACTTTGAATATGGAGGTGACGTTTTGTCTATTCTTTTAAAAGATTTATAATTTAGGCAAATTATTATTACTGGATGTATCTATATTTGTCTTCAATTATTGGTTTATATTTAAATAACTATTCATTTTTATAACATATTCTGTTAGTGAAAAAAAATCCCAATTTTTATATCTACACTCTTTTTGATGTTATCGCAGGGTGTCGGTGAGATAGGAGCGTGTATGCCCACAGTGGGTTTATTCAAGCCGTGCAACGAGGACCTCAAACCGCAGACTCCGGCTCCCACGGGGGATGGAGATAGACCGTGCTATAAAAAGTACCTTATTTACAGTACCTTCACGCTGTATCCCGCATATAGCAGGGTATGCAGAGGGAACCTAGTTAAGATAGCGGTGCGTGTTGGGTGGCGGGTAAAAGAATATTCACACATGACAAGTAAAAATGGTATTAGATCTTTTAAGCAATAGCTTCACATTATTTACTACTTTTCTAATGTTTTTATTTCTTAAGAAAGCATTTTAATAATACAATAATAATGTAAACAGATCAGACGAGTACCAGAACCGTTACAAGCGCGGCATGTTGTTCTACCTGCGCGACGAGACGGTGGTGGGCGTCGTGTTCTGGAACATTCCGCCCATAGACGACAGATATGCAGTCACTACTGAAGTTAGTTTTATTGTAATTTCTATTTGAAACTATGCATAGTTAAATACGTAACGAAAATCTGTAATATTGCATGGAAATGTTAAAAAAAAAGATTAACATATATAATTGTAATCAATATGAAGTGCTAATCGAACATCACGGGATCATTTATCGCCACTCGTCACTTAAGTATTTGCCATATAAGTGTGAAACTTTCATGCAAAAACTACTGAAAGGATTTAAATGCGACTTTACAGTGATATAGCTTATCTAGCAGAATAACACATTTACTTTTTTTTAATGAATTTAAAATCAGATACTTCGAGCTCGGCCCACTTACGAAGATATAAATTTGCTGGCTGATTTGCTCGGCTTTCCGGAAACTAAATGCGATTACCTCAGCGAGGACGAGATGAAGAAGCCACCGATCTGCTTCGATAAGTAAATGTCTCTCTTTATCCCGTATATAGAATAGTACGAAGGGAGAACTTAATGTTGGGATACTTCCTCTTCACTTTCAGAGAAATTTTCCAAATATAGCGTCTAGTCGTCGCAACGCACTGTTTTGTCTTAGAAAAGGGGAGAAAAATGAATAATGAATATATAGCTATAGCTATATACGAGAGTTAAGTTTATAAAAAAAGGTTCAGAATAAAAAAAAATATTTTGGAGAAAAATACTTTCAGTGAAAAATACTTTAAATGTTGTATTTTTTTGCAGGAGTAAATTTGCCTCGAATTGAAAACAATGTAATCCAGGACACCATAGTGACCAATCTGCTCACGTACTCGTATGTATGAAGTGGTACTTGCTCCTTATTTATATGTTGTTGTAACTGTTTTGAATAATTTAAAAATATAAATTATATTTATTATATAAAAATGTATTTCTTTGATTTAATATTATTTTTATGAGGCCAGTCGTGGCGCAGTGGCGTAAAGTGTGACTGTTAAACCTGATTGTGGGTTCGATGACCCTGATTCCACTCGAGGAGATGTAGATAGAGATATTTATTTAAATGTATATTTCCATTTCTTCGCACTGGGGTCGAGGCAACCGCGACGTTGAGTTCTGTCACTCAACACGCCATTGCCTTAACACTAAGTTCCCTCTGACCTACCCTGCTGTGTACGGAATATACCGTGAAACTGTTTTTAATTTTAAATATTTTTTTGCATTAAGACAGTCGTCCCACAGTGTTAAGTTGGATTTCCTTTCGGGGAAATGAATTATTATATTTTTTACTCTCACTCTGGTGTAATAGAGACATGACGTGTTGAGAGGCGAAACTTGTTTGTCTTGTTACTAGAACGAGAAAATTAAAATGATGTATTCTAGGGCAAAGGCAGTGGGTACCACGCATTGTCCAGATTTCAGTCATTGTTTGTTCACAAAGCCAAGTTTTTGTTAATAATTTGATTATAAGCATTTCTCTCTATGGGAATCGAATCCATAACTGTCTTTTGTAGGTAGAGCCACACGTTGTCGCACTGCCAAACGATGGACGTATATTATAGATATATGTATATTATTTAAAAATACAAATAACGCTATCCAAAACAAATATACATAGGTACATGAATGCGAAGTGTAATTAAACGCAACTTTGTTTTTACGACTTCTTTTCATTAATTTCCGAAAACCGTAAAACAAAACATTAAATAGCACCCAAAATAGCAGAAAGCCGTACAAATAGATTAGTTTAGACTTAACTTTAAGATCTATACTTAAATTAGTTCCACAAGTTAAATAACATTCTTGAGAGAATTCGTGTGTTCAGAATAATATTTTTTAATTGTCGTTTCACACAGATGTCGTATACAATATAAAATAGATATATTAGCTTATCATCATAATAAGAGACAGAATTCGGCGCAAAGTGGGGAACGTGTCTTAATGGGAACGGAGACTCAACACTAATGAAAAAATATACGAAAAAATCATAGACCCAAAGTTTAGTTTTGTACCTACGAGTATGCCTTTCTGAGGAATATGTCCAAGTGTCCTATAGCCAACTCAAATAACTTCATTCTACGGCGAATTTTTAACAAGATTGTTACAAATATTAGAGGCCAGCGTCCTCCATGACTAAGACTCTACAAAGTTTGGCTTCAAGGGGGAAGGAATTCACTAGGTTCTAACGTTGGTTGTACGTTATATAACAAATAACGTATCTTAGTTATTAAGTATTTTTAACCGACTTCTGTAAGAAAAGGAGGTTATCAATTCGACTGTATTTTTTTTTTGTTTTTTTTTATGTTTGTTACCTCATAACTTTTGACTGGGTGAACCGATTTTGAAAAATTTTTTTTTGTTTGAAAGGTGAAGCTTCCCGAATGGTCCCATTTTTTTTGTCCATGTCTGACATCTGTATCTATGAGAAAATCACATAAGTCTTAAATTTGCATTAGGTATGTGCGCGACAAATAGACGAATAACTCAATGTCGCGCGAACCGATTTTGATGATTCTTATAATTTGAAAGGATACACTTAAAGGATAATTTGGTGAAAATTTGGTTAGGTTTCGATTATGGGATCCGGTGAAAATTTAGAAAGTTTCTTTTTTTTGGTAAAAAATTGATTATACTGTAATAGTTACAAACAACAATTTTTTTAATTGATGTCAGAGGTGAGATTCCTGATCGTTGCATTTCTTTTCAACCAACCTCAAAAAAGAGGATGTTCTCATTTTCAACCAACTTCAAAAAAAGGAGATTCTCCATTCACCCGAATACTTTTTATGTGTTTTCTTGTCATATACCAAAATTTAACTTTGCACAAAAATTATACCTAATTAAATAAAGTTTTACTTAGGACAACCACAACCACTCGTTGGCAACCACTACCACCACCATCACCACTCGTTTGAGAAGCATCATTTTAAGATCTACCCATCACTAAAAATCGTAAAATAAATTAATTTTTAACAAAAACAAAAGCCGACTTCTAACAACGAACTAAAAAGTGAAAAATAATTATACAAAGATTTTATAATTTTGAAGTCGGTGTCAAACTAATGCTACAACACCTTTACTACAATATCTAATTACTAAGCCTGTTTGTTTTACTTGGCACCGACTTCAAAATTATAAAATCTTTGTATAATTATTTTTCACTTTTTAGTTCGTTATTAGAAGTCGGTTTTTGTTTTTGTTAAAAATTAATTTATCTTTTGGCTTCTCTCCCGGTAGACTCATATTTTATCGGTTTAACACAGTATTCCGAGACTCAATTATCGAGATATTAGGTGTTGAGTGGCGGAACCCATCTCTGTCTGTCTTCTTACTAGAGTATAGAACAAGGAATTATTATAAGGGAGTATTTTCTGTCAACTGTTAATTGAACAGTTGACAGAAAATACTTCTTGGTTTGATTTTGATCTAGTATTAATGTAATTTTAATTTAAATCATATGTATAGAGACTCGGGATCCTACAGTCAAACTCACAAAGAGTTTTGCAGGACATAGTTTAACTTTTTTATATATTGTAAAATGGTATTAATAAAATTAAATAAAAAAAAAGGAAATAAAATAATTTACTTCTCAGAGTGAAATTCGAACGCACGACCTCCGCATCTACAATCAGACGCTGTGAGGCTTGTATAAATAATAAATTATAATAAAAATTAAGATATTTAAATTTAAAATAATTGAAAAAACATAACAACCTGTCGTCTCGGTATAACAGCGTGTGGCAGGACGTCTGCCTCCATTGTATTAATTAATTGTTTATTCATTATCATCAAGATGTCCCTTTGTTTTCTCTGTTGTGACTTTTCATTTGTTTTTTGAACTTATAATTGCATTAAATGACGCTTGACTTATACCGCAGTGGTGCAATTTGAGTATAAATATAATAATATCTAATATAGATTATTACCTACTTCTTTTGTTTTTCAGCTAAACGTTTTGTCCCGTTTATAACAGAGTAGTTCAAAGTGTCTTCGTTTTTACTGTAGTATGTGTTGTCATTATTTGTATGTTATATTACTGTAATTTTTCATAGAAATGCATTTTTTACGTTAAAACTACTGAACTGAGTTTTAGCGTGAAAATGGAGCAAACATCCACCCTCACAAACTTTCAAAATTATTCTTATAATTGATATTAATAAAAAAATGAATGAAGAATAATTAAGTGTGGCTTTGAGTTGAGAGTTGAGTGGGGAACGAAACCTCGTTCCCTACTTTTGCAGGGTTGGCAGAGGGAACCTCCTCTGCCAACCCTGCTGTGTGTGGAATACAGCGTGAAGCTGATTAGATTTATTAATAATGATTAATAGTACCTAATAAGTAGAAGTCAGCTTATAAATATAATTTTTAAAATATACGAGTATAAACAATTCGTTATACAAGTTTGACAAAATGTTCGCCGTATTGAATTGTGGGAAAAAGATACATCGTTTTAAAGTGTATACCGAACGCGGAAAACGACGTGTTTTTAATCAATTTATCTGCGGTTCAAAGTAAATTTTCAAACATCCTTTTTAACGTGCATTTAAACGTGGCAAAATTTGTACAGAAACTGAAAATTGGTTTAGATTTTATATAAATTTTATATATTTCGCAGCAAAAGCCAAATCACTTTTGTACTTTGCTATGTGAATAGGCAATAAAAGTACTCCGAATTTGGTGTCCACTGAGATAGGAGGTGCAGGAGGTCCACTGCAGGCGAGGCATCACTGGTGACGGATCCACTTCAGGAAATTGTTGTAATAATACAATGTGATACGTTTAAACGAGTGGCTATAATGCAAGGAATGCGCTTGTTTACCTCGTTAGGTATTAAACAAGGCTGTGCTGGCTGTTACGGGATTATCCGTTATAGCGTTGATATTTAATGTAATATTCACATTAATTTTTATTAAAACCAAGATTTTAGTCTTAACCCTGCTATATGCGTGATAAAGCCTGAAGCTAAAAAAGAGATGTATATTCGAACGCGCTTATCTCAGCAACTACGGATTCAAGTAAAGTTATTTTTATGTTGTATAGTCTTTTTATCCAGGAGAGGTATATTCTCTCACATTCATCGTCGAGTCAAAGGTATCTTGAACAGCTTGAATATCATGTGTCATACACGGCCGAAGCCGCAGGTAGGATCTAGTCTCGTATATATCCATACAAAATTTCACTCGCAAATATGAATATTGTAATGTTATGAGTATTGTGAGAGCACTCAAGTAAACTACACCCGACACTCGTATTACAAAGCGATGACAAATAGGCTCTATGTGGGGAGTATGAGAGTAAGTACGACGTCACCCACGAGAACTATTATGGTGGGAGAGATCTACACATACACATATTTAAAGTGATGTGTCTTGTTCTTGTTATATATATTTATGTAATTTTTCTTGAAAAAACATTTGAAATTTTCATTTATGTTATCTAATCTAAAACATATATTTTCAGAAAAGATAACTTTGTCCCTTACAATACAAGATACAAGCGAGTATTTTGCGTGTTGAGTTCCGCGCTTTGCCTCAACACCAGAGTGAAGAAATGGAAATATAAACCGTAAATAAATATTTAACTTCCTCGAGTGGGGATCGAACCCACAACGGTCACGTTACAGTCACACCCTTGTGCCGCTGCGCCACGACGGCCTCAACATAACTACTACATAACCTACAAAATACAAAATGGTCACGATGTGACGTAGTATTTGTATAATGTACAGGCTCGCCTGTAGGATTACACGCGCCCGCACTCTCGCCAATTAAGCTTTACTATGAAATCGTGTTAAATCAATATTTCCATACGCTTGTTACAATACGTTTGGACATATTGTTAGGGTAGATATTGTTAAAAAAAGAAAAAAATTCTCATTTTAAATTGATGAGGTAAAGTAACAGTTCGGTAACGTTAATTAACAATACGGTGTACGGTAAGCTTAAATTATATTACCTACTATTCCCTACCAGAGGGAACAAATGAAAATCATTCCTTCTCTCGAGTGGAAATCAAACCCACAACCTGTGCGTTTACAGTCATACAGTCGTACCTCTTTGGATGATTGATTGAATACAGATAGAAGTAGTATTTATTTTTATTTTTATGCCTCTTTAAACATACATTCGAGCATTTTCAAAGAGACATCCTTCCAAAAATACTACACTAACATTTCCAAAGTTATTTACATATTTAAAATCGTTAATCGTTAATTTTTTTGATATTTTTTTAAATCGACGTTAAATTGTCTGGAAACGCCCGCTGAGCGGCCACTGACACAATTATTCTAAGGTGAGACACACACGCGATGCAGGCCAGTGTCACGCTGCCCGTTGACACGTTTATTGCATTTGGTTGTAACTAGCGATATTTGATTAGTTTTCGTCAGTTTTACTCTAGGTTTTTTTTTTATTTTATTGTTTTAAAAAATTGGAGCCAAAATCAGTCCGCTAGGTATTATTAACAAGTTTAAGGGCTATATAGGCCAAAGGGCTAGGTTACTTTTTTATTAAACCCCTCTCGCTTTGCTCTCAGTAATGATAAAAAATAAATATCCTCTAAACGATATTCTTAGTGTTTTTCTATTTAGCAGTTATATCAACAGCAGCAATAGCAGTTTTACGCTCTAAGCTAACACCACAATTTAATATTTATATTTTACATTGGATTAATGTTGTAAAAATATGTTTTTGTCATATACTAGCTTTTACCATCGGGTTTCCTCGCGTGATGGTATAAAAATTGTTAAGAGTATATGTCACATTTTAAAAATCCAGAGAAATTAAAATGTGTTATCAAACACAAAATAAAATCTTAATTCAGACCAGCAGTTTCTGATATTAGAGCAATCAGCAGAAGAAGCTCTTCAGCTTTAATGTGAGTATAGACAATATATTATAGTTCTGGCAACTCGTGACGTCACTTGTTGCTAATATCGTAAATTAAAATCTCAAATTGGAAATAGACAAACTTGTGAAACCTATACAAAACTTTTTCTGCTCAAATTTCTTGTCTCTACCTATGTATTTTTATAATAATTCATCATATTTTACAAAAGGACTTACTTCATTGTATACCGAACTGAGCTGTAGAGCTCGGGACAACGAGTTGGCTTTCATTTAACAAAACTTTGTAATTTTCTTAAGATAGTGCTTCTTTTGTTGCCCACAATCACATTTTTACAGGCCGATAGTTTCGCTTGTAACAAAAGTTTTAGATGCGATGAACTAAATTAATATCAAGTTTTATTTTGTTAAGTAACAATGAGTTTAAAAGGTTTTAGGGGCGTTATCGAGATGTATTAATATACTATATATTTTTTAAGCATAATTATTATATTTAGGTACCGAATTTGCCGCTTCGAGTATTGAGAGGCGGAATACTAAATATTGTATTCTCTCTGGTGGGTATCGAACTACGGGTGATATGGCGTCTACAGTAGTACATTTGTGCCGCTTCAATAATAATATCAATAAACTATTACATAAACTATTACTATAATAGACAAAGGTCATAAAACATAAACTTCACAAACAATATTTCATAAAGTAAAAGTATAAATAACCTAATCATATGAACTGATACAGGCACTCGAGTTTCACAGCATCTCGAGTCCCCACTCGAGATAACAAATAGCGTCAATTTGAGATATGGTTTTTCTCTAAGGACCGCGAACAAAAACTTAAGGAAAACAGTGGCAAGAAAAAATATTAAATATTATTATTATTATTTTTATTACAGCTTCTGTATCCCGCACAAAGCCAGCGTAAGCAGAGGGAACCTGGGTACCTAGTCTTAAGACTCCCAGACATTCCCATCAAGACTCTTCTGTGATTTTATACTTATGTATTAATATTATAAAGCTCGATAGTTTCTTCAGTCGAAGGTGGTAATCTTAGGAAGGATTTTTGAATTCTTCAATGCGAAATTGCGAGCCAATAGTTAATTAAAAATGTAAAATGACGTTTTCAAATAAAATGTATGCAGAGATGCATAGCGCCAGAGTCGGATTCAAACTTAAAACACTTGTAATTGTATTTAAATATTTTGATTAAGTCAAATAAATCTTTATAAATTCTCAATAGTTTACCAACGAAATTCGAAAATTCTTTAAATGTTTCAAGTGTATCATCTCTAAACGTGAAGTGTGGAATTTCCGACGTGTCATATTTGTGGTTGATGTTTAGGTGCTATAAGATCCACTATAT
>DWNA01001197.1:0-15874 GCA_018249835.1 Heliconius besckei | reverse complement strand
GTTATCTATACCGATGTTATACACTTAAAATATCGTAATTTTAATGATTTGGGATTTTATTTAATATTGTTCGCAAAAATTAATAATTATTTAATATAGAAAAATGTTTAGTACGCGCGCACGGCAAGCTTTAGGTACTTTTACTAATATTAAGAATTTCCTTTAATTACTTTTACTTCTTTTGTTTTTTCATTTCGGTTACTCAGATATTTTTCCTAATAATAAATCTCTATTAATTTTTTAAATGTATCTTTTTTAAAATAATTTATATTTAAAAATGTAAAATATATTTAATAATTTAATAAAAGTATATTCAATCTCCACTTATTATTATTTTTTAACTTATTTTAATTATAAAGACTTATATTTTCGCGGGCGTAGCCGCGTCCGGGCCCACTAGTTATCTATATAAATATAATAAATAAAGAATGCCCTTTTGGTATTACCGATATTGAACGGATGAAAATATACATTTTTAATAGTTTATTTTTACAGACGTTGTTATGAGTTTCTTTGTAACTTTACACCGTTTTGTTTTTTAAAACCAACTTAAAAAAAAACTGTATTGCTGAAATGTGAATAACACTTGTTAATATGTATAAATAACTGCTAGGACCGTGAAACAGACCCCTTCCTTTTATGTTTTGTGTAAGTATGATTTTTTTATTGTTTTTTGTTTTTTTTGTTTTTTTTAACATGTTGTTGGACTAACAATGTTTAACACTAACTGCACATACGACATTTAATTTATTTAAATTAAATATGTATAAAATACCTTTGTAAGTTAGATATAAATTTTATAAGTCCTATTTTTTTTATTACAGCGATTTGCCGGATGAAGAGGACAAAAAGTCACCTGTACTCCTTCTAGGAGTGAACAAAATCTCCGATTCTCCATTCTTTGCTAGACGACGAATCACTGACCCACATTCGTCGGGTTCCATTAGATTTTTCCGCCCCCCAAAACCAAAGTACACTCGAGGCTTAAGTGGAGATGAGAGGCTCGAGAAGATCAGACAAGACTTACTCGTTCACAAACATAAACCCGACACGTACATTCCAAAGACCAGCCATGAGGTATCCTTAGAACCAGACAACCAACCTTGTATAAAACTAAGCTGCGTAGGCAGTTGCATATGCGACAGAAAGAAATCGTCGTCCAACAGAGGGTCGTTTTCCTTTCATCGGCCAGAAAATAGACAATCGTCATTATGCCCATCAGAACCTTATGGGTCTAACAAAAAAGAAGAAAACGATATAGAGTTCAAATATACAGAACACATTCCAGACGTCCAACCATCGAGCAGCAAGCAATATTCTTACAACATAACCCCAAAATCAACTGAACGGAGACATTTTTTACTAGATCTAAATGAGAGATTTCGGAAAACACTCAGTTTGGACTCACGGAAAATAGAAACCAATCGCGTGTTGAGCATCCCAAAAGAATCCAGACCCAAATCTCTAGTGAATACAAGTAACATTTGCGTGCAATATAAATCGGGAGACCCATTCCTGCCGTCAAATTTTGATAAAGCGAGCCAACCGAAGAAAAAACGAAAATCATTCTTCTCATTAGACACGTTTTTCGATTCGAAAAAATCAGATACATCATCCGTAGACGATTACGTATCATCAAAATACAAACGGTTCGAATTGGAAAGCGACGACTCACCGCTGTTTAAGCGATCGAACGGCGAAAAAACACCAGATCTGCTGAACCTGCCCGTCATCATAGATTCGGTGCGGAAGAAACAATCCGACACGAAAAGGCAGTTGGAGAAGTTGGAAAATCATTTTTATAAAAGTCTAAATAAGCGAACCGTTGTTGACGCCATACCAGCGGACGCGACGGACGCACAAGGCGCAAGCGGACATTCCAATCAGCTTTTCGTATATGACGACGACGTAGAGTACATAGAACCAATACGAAGTAACTTTACCAGTCAGAGCACGTTGATTTTGGACAAACCTGATGATGGCACTTTAAAACCTGATTCCATACTAACAATAAATACAGACGAAACAGACATCAAGCTACCTAATTCCTTAAATAACGTTTCCAATGACTTGGATAGTATAGGAGCTTACGAAATTGAAGTTAAAGAATCAGATATCAAGAGTTCTTCGAAGAAATTAGTGGTAAAAGTGATGGATAAGTCCGTGGACTCGATCGGCAGTTGCTCCCTGGACGTGGACGCCAGTACAGATTTCTCAGGTAATTTTGTGTGTGTTGTGTGAGCATGACTTAGACTTGTGTATTGCAGATTGGAAAGTTGAAATCTTTTATTTTTTAATAATTCTACTCATTTATTATTATAGTTTAACAATAAAATTGTGTAGGCTATCAAATTTTATATATAAAATATTTTTTTTTTATAAAACATAATTTTATCATAGTTTTCCAGTTATTTTAAAATAAAATAAAATTTATATTAATACTTGAAAGTGTGTAAAATCTGCAATAAACAATTAACTGTCTGTAAACAGTGGTGTATAATGTCTTTGCATCGCATTGTAATGAAATTTCATTTTTCATGTTATTTTCATAATAAAATATATTACGTCTCTTAATTTTTATTTTATTTTACTTTCACCTTTCATTTTTAATGCTTCTTGATTGTTCAATGTTAGCTATTTTTTTTTATTATAATATTATTACAGCTTGAATATACAGTGGTTACTTTCTAATAATACAGATTAAAACTTTCTTGGTAGATATTATATTAATAACTTATTATTTATTACTTAAAATAGTTTCTGTCTTTTTCCCGCATCTAGCAGAATAAATAGAGAGAACCTAGTGGCAATATTAAGACATTTCATTCCTCACGCACTATTCAATTTTCTAACAATGCATATTCAATGGCGGAACTCTACGCCGCACTCTGACTTGTTGCCAGAGTGAGGTGATCAGGATAATTTATTCCCCTTAGTGAGAATCGTACCTTTAAATATAGTTTATTCTTTTTTTTTTCAAATATACTTTTAATGCATGCATAGAATATCGACTCTACATCTAAGGAATTTAGATAAATAAATTTTAATTATATCGTACCAATACTAACAAACATAAATTTATTTTTTATAATATTATCAGGATATATGTAGAATATTACTAATTCGTTAATAGAAGATTTAATAAGGCACACCACTATTTTTATATTGTTCAGTGACCTAAAAGACTAGATTCATATATAGATAATAATTAAAAAAACAAAATTGCCCTATATAGGTACGTTACGTTTTTTATAACGTAGCTTAGGAAATCGTGGGTCAGCGGCACAGCGTGACTGTAAGCGCGACGGTTGTGGGTTCGGTTCCCTAAGAGGAGTAAAATATTGTCGTTTCAACCTTGTTCGACATTGGGTTCCCTCTGCCTACTTTGCTTTATGCGGGAGTTGCGTCAACCAAAACAAGATGGTAAAACAACAGAAATTTTCTTTGTCTCACTTATACGGGGGTATTCACCCTTTGCATGTCGTTTAACGGAAATTCTGAACGAATACCGTATTTTCTGTCTGTGCTTTTCCTAATTTTAGTAATATAAACATGAAAGTTTGTATATCCATTAATCAGTCACGCAAAAATAGCTGAATCAATTTGAATTAATTTTGATATAATATGTAGGTACATACATGCGTATAATCTAGATTATTACATAATAAATAATAATATAGAGACCGTCGTGCCCCAGTAGCACAGCGTCGAATGAACGATCGCAACGATTGTGCGTTCGATTCTCACTCGTTGGAATAAATTATTTTTATTTCTTTGCTCTGGAAACAAGACAAATGACGAGACGATGATTTCCGCTACTCAACGCTCAATATCTTGAAAATTAGGGAGGAAATGAGGAACGTAGTCTCTTTGCACTAGATTCTTTTAGCTCACACCGAAGCCTTTTTATGTATTAAACATACCAATCTTTATAAAAATACAATACAGTAGTAAATGAAATATAACTAGAGAGGAATATTTAAATAATACTTGCGCATACGCAAGGAAGTTGCTTATAGGCGGCGTTGGGTTCCGCCGCATAGTGTCTTAAGGTTAAAAAAGGAGATCATAATCACTAATCAAGCTATCACATAATTAATGTGAACGATATTTATAAATACAAGTGATACGAATAAGACTTAAGACGTAGTATAAATGTTTATTTAAAAGTTACGGTAATATTGTATGGTCTACTAACGTAGCGGCAATAACATTATAATTTATGCAATTATTCAATTGTTCAGGAACATATTGTTCCATTAAATTAAAAAGTAAAAATAGTGGAAAAAAAAAGTTTTGGATTTATAAAATATTCATAAGTATATAAATAAAACGAAATGATATCACGTCTTAGTTAAGAGATAAAAAACGCGAATAAAGGGAGAAGTTTTCCATAATTAAAAGAGGTACTAGAATAATTTCCTTAATTTCAACTCGGTACTATTGTCAATGCGGCCGTCGTGCTTCAAAATTTGTTAACGCGACGTTCGTGCGATTTTCACTCGGCGGAATTAGTTATTTCAATTTTTATTTTGTAGTAGTAAGACAATACGCGGCTTTCAGTTCCGCCACTAAACAGGATATGTCTCTAAAATTGGGCGGTGCGTGCGTATTATTTCTTAACACTAGTTTTCTGCCTATCCTGCTATACATTCGGTTTAAGATATTTGTTTATAAATCATACAAATATTTAAAACCTATTCTATATAATATATGCAAAATGCATAAGTATGCAGTCTAATAACTCCAACGGTTATATACTCGTAGTTGCTATTTTGCATAACGTATTGACGTGTTTGTAATTACTAAACTGTTACGTTTTATTTTAATACCTAATATTATTGTGTTTTAAGTTTGAGAACCACTTATTTTAAGTTTTAAATTTGGAGTCGATATTTTAAGTTTAAGTTTTATCGTGTGGCTATCCGACTGTAAATATACGTAGGTTGTGAGTTCGATTCTAACACGAAGAAATGAATTATTTTCTCTTATTTACGCTCTCGTAATTTTGTCAAATTATCTTTTTAAATTAAAGTTAGCTTCACGCTGTATCCCGCACACTGCAGAGGGAACTTCGTGTTAAGACACTCCGTTCCGCCCTTTCCGCAGAATTCTGGAGGCATTGCGTGTTGAGTGGTGTCCTCGACAACAGAGCGAAGAAATTAAAATATAAATTTTTAAATAAATATTTCCTTACTTCGAGTGGGCATCGAGCCCACGACCAGTCGATTTTACCCCACACTTTATGCTCCAGCACCACGACTGGCCTGAAATTATCTTTTCATTACTCTTTTATATGAATAGAAAGCTATGTTATGACAATGGCATGAAAATTTTATTCCCAAATGCAATTCTTAACAATATTTTAATTTGATGAGCGTAATTTCTGTAATTAATTTTAATATAAATGTACTTTATAATGACCATAAATTGTGAATGATGCTAAACACTCCCACGCGTAAAAATTAATTAATGTGCTTCTTTACACGCTATCTGTTTTACATCGTTTTGCGCTAATTCTACTTTTATAGTTGTTTTGCAAAATTAATATACTGGCGAGATTCTTATTTATACTATTATTCAGTATTTTTTAAAAGATTTTCTTAATTTTTTTACCTGTGTTTTTTTTCAATTAAATATTATGTTATAATGAGTAATTTATTTTGTTTTTTTTTAGTAATTGTTAGGCAACAGAAGTCAAAGACTTCTTTAAGTAATTATAAACGAATATATTTTTAAACCTATACGAACGCCAACAGTATATGTCACACTGAACAGGCGCAGGATGACGCAAGTGGTATCTAGAACACGATCGCCTAAATTATTCTGTGAAACAAACGTGTTTCAACATTCGTAGGCAGGTTGTTTGTCTTAAAATCAAAAAGTTTATTAAATAAATAGTATCAGTTTTAGACGATTTTAAGGATAAAGGTGTACCGGAGTGGGAATCCACAACCGTAAAGACTTCATCGCGAATCGTACATTTGTGCCTCGCTGTCACGAAGTCGCGGCCTTATAGTGACGGTCAGGGGGTTACTGAATAAATATTTTTATATCTAAAATAGTTAATTAGTAAAAAAGACAATACTAGCACTAGGTCATCTCTACTTGTTCTGTACAAAACGGGAGATGCGTGAAGATAAAAAAATATTTGCGATGAATCATGTAAAATTTAAAGCGGTCAAGCCCACATATTTTACCCAATGTGCCTATTATGTTATACAATATTGCAAATATTTACTTGAAAAAAGGCAAACATGTTGCAAAGCTTTCGCTGATTTAGGATTTTCAAGGTCCTTTGCATAATATCTATCCTCAAATATATTTTTAAATAACTGTCACGCGAACAGGATTACCTGTTTATATTAATAAATCAATGTATCAAATATAATTTAAATATTTGGGTCGTATATAGAAATAGCATACAATGCAAATTGAAAATTGCATATTGCAAACAAAAGATCACACACACGCTGTCGCATTAACACATCGGCCTCGATCCTCCTACGCACTTCTCACTCGTTCGGTCATTGGCGTCTAAACAGTTTGCCGATACGCGCGTATATAATCTCATATTTATTTTCAATATATTATATTACAATTGAATATACATTTAAATGTTTATTCTTTGAATGTTTTAATAAACAAGATTCACGCTCGCCGACCGTGAAACGGAACGGAACCGGCCGTAACTTGTCCTGCCTGCGGGTGACGTCTCGAGAAAAAAAAATAAAAAGTGACATTAGTGACGAACTTTGTTGAAATATCGTTCCTTAAAATTTATGAAGTGTTTTTTTTAGTATAATATATTGTGATTTTTTAAAATTAATTGTTTTTAACTGTTGTGTAATTTGTTTCTGTAGTTCTTGAAATACCGGTAAGTAACTTTAACTTTTGTTTAGTATGTTAATTTTGTATTTAAATAAATATCTACCTACGTTTTCCTTTTCAAAAAATCTAAACAGTTGTAGCATATTCGTCATCAAAGTATATTTATTGTTTCGATTAAGATGAATAACGCGATTACTCTTGAAAACATGCACGTAGTATGTCATTGTTCACTGTGTGGAACGCTACTCGCACTTATTTTACTTTGTATTTATATAAGTAATTCGCGACATTAAAAGTGACAAAACTTGTTATAAATATAGAAAAGTGAGCTTGTGAAGTAGTGTGTGATGTAATATAAAATCTTGTTAAATCGATACAGTTTATAAAACAATATTATATATAGAAATCATACTAATATGGCCATATATAGCTGAAACCTGCATGTGCCGTTTAAGGTATGCTATATTTAGTGATATAGCTTTGATTGGTTATAATGTATATGAGTAATGAAGTAAGATGATAATTAGAAGAAACTAACAGTAGTAGCGAATTTCTAGTAAAAATATTCTGTTATTTATATAGAACAAAGTAATTTTAATTTATACTTTATATTATAAAGGTAAAGTTTCCTTGGTTCAATGCACTAAACTCAAAAACTGCTAGTTCAAATTAACAATCATTTTTTGAACAACAATGCTTTGGATAGTCCATTCATTGAGGAAGGCTATGGGCTATACTGCATAATGTTAATGCTTCAAATACTGTATCTGCAGTCCGAGTTACTTCCCACACTTGTAGTATGTCATGTGTCATATACAACTTTTAGTTATTTCCATTTATCACACAGGTACAAATTTGTACAAATTTCTATCTCATATTATTATTGTTTTTTGTTTTTCATTTTACATTGTATCCCGCACATTACAGGGTGCATAGGGAACCTGGGGACCTATTAAGACATTCCATTCCCATTAAGACACTTCCATTCACTTATATTATAGTTTCACTGTACAGCTTAATAATGTACTGCATTGCATATGATATATTTTAACGTTGGCAATGCACCAACAAGGTCAAGGGGAGATTGCTAATATCCTTACTATATGAGACGAGACAAGTTTTACATGGTCAGTTAAACTAATTTGTTGTATGACTATTTATCATTAAAATATAAATATCCATTTGTTATTTCTAATTACTTTCTTTTATGTAAAGTTGCTTGGGGAAAATAATTTATTAAATTTTTTCTTATTTCTTTTATTTAGGTAAATGATAGTGTGTTGTTTGGTTTCTATATATTTAATACTCGATTAAAATAACATAAGAAATAAGGATTAAAGTTACTTGATATTGAAAACTATAATTATGAAAAAAAAAAAATTCTTGCAAATATTCTAGAACATCTATTTCATAAAGATAGTTTTTACTCATATATAAAAGTAAGTAAGTAATACTGTATAAAATATTTATGCACTGTATAAAATTTTTACATATGAGTATGTATAAAAACTGTCTGTCTCTATAAAAACAAAAATAAATGAAAATGATAAAATAACAAAATGAATTATAAGACTGAGTCACTTCTACTATACTGTAAAAACACAATAGTATTTATTTATTTTATGCATGAGTGAAAGACATTGAAATAAAACATTATCTTTTAATTGCTTATATAATTATATAATTTTAATTTCTTTTGATACCTAACATTTGTGTGTGTCTTTCAATATCTGAAAATATACTGATATGAAAATGTTTATTAGTTTTGAAAATTGTCTTATGTTAATTTATACACTCAAAAAACTTTTTCAACTAAAACAAGAAGCAAACAAATTAAAATTATTATAAGAAATCATACAAAATATATATGCAAGTTTCTATTTAAAAATTGAAAGCTGCCTACTATCCCTCGATTACCTGTTATAAAAACCCAACTTGGTGGCAATGGGACTACCTGGGAAGTATACTGGATAGTATTTTGAAAAGATTGAGAATTCGGTGGATATAAAATATAGGTGCCAAATGCAGGACCTCTTTAAGACACTTTTTTAAGACAAACTAACAGTAAAGAAATTAACATATTAAACCAATGTTTAATATGTTAATTTCAAACAAAAATGACAACTAAACCAAACAAATCTTAAAGTTATATGTGAAAATTATTCTATATGAATTTGACGTATTTTTAATTGAATTTTGTGATCTTATATTGTTTCATTTTCAAATAATTTTAATGATAATATATTTCATCTTTCACCATGACTGTTTTCAAAAAAAATTTTCTTGCACAGATGTAAATGAGAAGCCTTGAAATTAACATAAAGTTATTTTAACTTAATATTTCTTTAAATAATAATAAATAATTTTGTACTGATTTAATGATGAGTGAGGCCAGTCGTGTGTGACTGTAAACGTGATTGGTTGAGTGTTCGATCCCTCGAGGAAATGAAATATTTTCATTTGATATTTTCATTTCTTTGCTCTGGTGTCGAGGCAAGGCGCATCGTAAGTTCGGCCACTTAACACGCAACGTCTCTAGCTACAGCGGCGGTTAGTGTACAACGGAATGTTTTGACACTAGTTTTCCTGTCCGTCCTGTAAAATGTTATAAGAAAAACAATAAAAGTTTGAACATTTACCTATTCACTACCATTTATTTATTTTGCTTATCGCAATTTTAAATTACCATTACAAAATAATCACACAAAAAAAACGGCCTCGTGATAATATGTAATCTATCAATTATTGACATTTCTTATTATTTTTAAATGTCATCTAACTCTCAGTATTTTCTATATTGTGTAACATGTGCGACTATTTCTTAGCTTTTTTATGTAAGACGCTATTAAAAGCGCTAATTTGTTTGATTTTTTCTATGAATACTTACTTAAAGAAGTTCTATTGAAATTAAGTTGTTACATAGTGTTTTTTTTGTTTTTAATTTTTGCATGCGGAAGTAAAATGTATTATTTATATAAATAACGTAGGCAACCATTTGTGGGTTTGTTTAGACAAATGTTTCCAGAACGAAAGTATTTTAATCATTGAGTAACGATTTCTGTTTATTGTTACAGATACTACGTCCGGAAGCTTGAATCTCCTTACGCCTTCGTCCACGACTAGTCGAATACGAGATTTCACGTCTCGAATACAGGAGCGGGCGGCTTCACACCTACAACCCAATAATTTGACACCGCAAGCGCCTATATCACCAGCGAGGACACCTGATGATGCAACTCCAACTCCTCGGAAGTCCGATAACCTTCTAAGACCACCCCCAAAGATCCACATCGACACTTCCAGTCATAGATCCAGAAGTCATCACAAGAAACGTGACGAAGTACCCCAAAAGAAACCAAGCTACTTAAATTTAGCTTGTTCAGTCAACGGCTACTCAAATCTAACAACATACGACTCAAAATTACGCCAAGATATCAATAAAAGTCGGGAAGCGTCGCCTATCAGACCAATCACACATACTTATCAATATCGAAGCGAAAATAATTCCCTTCTTGTTCCTGTTCCGGTCAGCGCTAACAAACTGTTGGTACCAACCTTCGGACCTCATGATACTCGCAATAACTTGACAGCAAAAGCGCCTTCCAAGGCGCACACAGATCCTCAAATAGCGTCCCCGATAAATGCCTATATGGCTGCAGAAAATAAGCAATTGAAAAACGATTTCTTAGGTCCTAGCATGACGACTACCAGTCGTCCCTACATCTCTAACGAGAGCAAGAACTTCGCCGCGTCAATGCTCCATCAGAAAGATGAATTGGATAATGCAAAGGAATTGACATTTAAGTCGAGTTATTCGGAAACAAATTTTCGCCAATCAGTTACGACGAATGGCAAGGAAACAAGATTTTCATCGGAATCCTATACAATATCTTCAAATGGAGTATCAAAACGGGTAGAAATTACAAAGGAAAATGGTGAAAAACTGACCAGTCCTATGAAGAGTTTCATACAACAGCGTGTCGAGCGTCTATACGGACCCGGCGCGCTCGCGCAAGGATTCTTCAACCAGAAGCGTCATAAAACAAAGAGTGCCGGCGAGGATGACGACCTTAAAGTACTCACGGAGAAATCTCTCAATTGTCCCACAGAGAGAATTCTTTCTCCGCGGAAATCTAACGAGAGTTTCGATAGTGAAAACATTTATGACGCCACCAGCCCCGAGGATCCAACAGTTTTACCCGTTTTGAGGCATTTGAGACCCGAATTTCGTGCACAATTACCCATACTGTCTCCAAGAAAAAGTATGAAATCCGACCTTTCCCCACAAAAAAGTGATGACATTCCCGAACTCAAAAAGACTGAAGAGGACACTACTAGTGATGTGATAAATGGTGTTTCTGTGATAGATTTAGATGACTCAGTGAATGAATTGAATGGTGTGAACGGTGTCACAAAAGTGAATGGTGAAGTGCTTAAAGATGGACATTACTTCTTGGAGCTGGAGAAGAAAGAGACTGAACGGTTGATCGAGCTCGCTGTTGGGGCGGAGAAGGAATTGGAGATTTTACAGGTCAGTGAAGAATATCCTGTACAATATGTTAAAATTTTTATTAATTGGTTATAGCTATTACATAAAGTAGCGGATTTTTTTACATATTTCACAATTTTTTAATTTTTGTTTTGCAAACAGTTAGAAATTTGTTTTGAAAATATATATATCTTGTAATCAAACTGAGTATAATATCATTCGAGTTTTTATTTCATATAATACTTTAAATAATCAAGTAATATATTGTATATTCTTAATAGAGGACACATAAAATTCGTAATTGGATGTTTTATCTCTTAATGTATTCTTATAGTACTTATTTTTAGTAAATTATGACCTAGCTTATGGATGTAGCTTGTTGGTAAGTGTCAGTCTCTAGCACGCAAATTAACTAAGTAGTTTCAAAAAGAATAGAACAGAGTGACTGTTCACTATATTCATTCTACTACATTGAATTAAATAAAAAAATCTTCGAGATTTCCTACGGAAAATAAGTTTCTCTTATTTTTTTCCAAATTGAGGCCGTCGTAGCGTAGCGGCACAGCGCCTGACGTCTCAACGGCATGGTTAAAGGTTCGATACCCTTTCTTCTCCCTCAAGGAAATGGAAATGAATTATTTAGTTTCTATCGTTCTAGTAAGTAAATAACGGAGAGAAAAAATGAACGAAGTGTCTTAATACTAAGTTTACTCTGCTTACCTATTATATATGGGATACAGCGTAAAGCTAAAAAAAAACAATAAAAAGTCTATCTAATAAATGTAAACACTAATGACTTCCTAACAGATTTATGAAGGTACACAATCGAGATGGCAGTCGCCTTTAGGGTTTTTCAAACATGAAAATTATTATAGTTTTTTATTTACATTACGATTTTATTATTTAAAATATTGTGCTACTACGAACTTTGTACCCATTTTTCAAGTAGCAATAGCCCTCGATCTGTCGAAAGACGACTATACTGATATATACTATAATATTTATTAATAATATAAATATCATAATATTCTTTTATGTCTGAAACATTCCAGAACGAAGAGAACATAAGCGAGGAAGTGCTTGGGTTGTTACGCGCTGCGTCGGGTAAAGCGCGACTGTTGGCTACGCAGAAGATGCAGCAATTTCAAGGTACTTGTTTAACTTACTAGTGTTTATGTATTTTTTTAGAAACCATCGTACAGTGAATCACCGAAAAACGATGTAACCATAGCGTTCGTGGGTTTGGTACTCATACACAAATGCTTTGGTATACAAATTACAGCGTTGTGTTCCGCCACTTAACTAACATATAATATTCCCTCGATCTCCGATGGGAAAACGGAAAGTTAAAAACGTTGAGGTATATTTTTTTTTTAGTTTCTCGCAGTATCCCGCATGTATCATGGTATGCAGGGGGAACTTAGTGTTAAGACGCGCATTCCCTTGTTAACAGAAGGAGGAAATGAAAATATAAAATGATTAATTCCTCGAATAGGAATCGAGCCCACAATAATAGTCGCGTTTACAGATGCTTGTGCCTTGCAACAGACGAAGACAACCTCTCTGTTGAAAAAGACTTCTACTCACTGGGTAGATCAATTATAAACCTTCACTCTTTAAATCGCTTTATTATGAACACTTTCTATGTAGCACTGACACTTAAACACTTAGCACTTAAACTATCACTTATTAACGTTTGCTTAGAGCTTGCTGGCAGTATTACAACGTCGGGAAGACTGTGCTCAATTCTGTTTTGGGGTGTTTTTATAGGTTACAATTTCCCTCCAAAACTAAGCTTACCGGATGTATCTCATATTCATAATTCACAATAAAGATAGTTTCAGTTTATAACATATTTCATATTAAAAATATTTAATTGCCGTTAAATTAATCTTATAGCAATACTTATTTTTAAATAACAATCTTTATTTTTATTAGTAATAGTATGTCATTTAATTTATAATCTTATAACAATATCATAGTAACTTCCTGTATTTTTAACAATATAATGTACAATCACTATCAAAAAATATTTGATTGAAGTCAAACGACTAAATCATATTGACAATATTTATATTAAAATTATGTATTAATAAAAGTACTTTATTTATATTTTTATCTTCAGTCATAATAACATCATAACAAGTTCTCTTTATTTAAATACACAACTTACACATTTCGTTTCATTCTAATTAACCATATTCACATTTTTACTATAAACTCATAATGAATACTACCGCTAACACTGTATATCTAATCATTGTATATGAAGTCTATTTTCTCTATTTTTTTTCAGGCCTCTGTTACAACAATTTAAACGAGCGTGGCGATGAGCCCTTCCCCACCACGTTAGAGGATCTCCAAGGTTTCTGGGACATGGTGTGCCTTCAAGTGCGCAATGTGGACGCCCTGTACGAACACTTGGACGTGCTGAAGAAGAACAATTGGCAGGAGGTAGGGATTCTTATATTATATTTTGGAAAAATTAGACCTCACCTCTAATTTATTTACAATTGAAACTTTTATTTTATTTTTCTAAGTAATACCTAAGTAAAACTATATAACTTCTTTTTCTTGACTTCCAATTATCAGATCGCGTCCCCAGTCTCGAATTCGAAGCCGCACGCCTCTCCCGCTCGTAGAACCCCCCGCACTCCAGCTATAAAAAACGAGAAAATGAGACTAGCGGCGGAAAAACGAGAAATAGAACGAAAAGCTATGTTGGAGCAACGCAGGTATTTCATATTATTCGTATGCTGATACTTTATAGCCGTCTAGGCCGTTGTGGCACAGAGTAACAAGCGTTCGACTGTAATCGCGACGGCTGCGTGTTTGATTCCTTGCTCAGGGGAGTTATTTATTTCCTCGTTCTGGTAACGGGGCAAAGCGCGGCGTTTAGTTCCGTCACTCAGTACGCAATGCCTCGAGATTTCCGTGGACAGTAGGGAATGGAAGTGTCTTAACAGCGAACAGATTGTCTTTACGCTATTCTCCTTACAGCGTGAAACTAAATAAATCATAGATTTGTAACGTCATATGGAAAAATTGTGATAATTACATTGTCCACTGAAATTAGAAAAGTCTTTATAAAACTGAGTTCAAACTTTATTACATAAAACTAAGTGCAGCGTTGGGTTCCGCTACTAAACACACGTTACATCTCTAAAATAAACAGTGAGGCTGGAATGTCTTGATAGGTTCTTTTCTTTTATCCTGTTATATTTAGGGTATAGCTTGAAGAAAAAATGTTTGTTTTATATTTGGGATTTTAAATTGTATCTATGATATATATCTATATTTAGACAGTTCTAGAAAACTCTAGGTAAATATGCTTTTGAAATGATATATGAAATTGCACACCCATCTTATATCTGGGTTAACATTGATTTACTATGTGAAATTTGAATTAAGATATATATCAAAAATGTAAGAAGAAAAATATTAACACAATAATAATATATTACAATTTTTTTTGTAAATAAAATACTTTTTTTATTTCGTATGACATTTTAATATGAGTGTAAATTATTTCAAAACAGCTGTCTTTATTTGGACTTGGGTAATCTTGAGATTTATCTTGTGACCTCTCTCGTAATCATAGCATGAAATTAAAAAATATTATGTAAAATCTATTTAGAGTGACCCAACTCTTGCCCTTTCTATTTTTTATTAAACCATTATTTTCCCTTGTATTAATATTGCAAAATACAAATAAGGATAAAAAATTAAATTAAATATATGGCATGTTTTCAAAACAATTATTTAAACTAATCATTTTACCAATTATCTGTCGCATTTCTTAAGCAATTTTTTTAAAAGACTTCCCTTAATTCGAAATATTTAATATATGTTTAAATTAAGATTTGCTTTTTTTTTTACAGGCGTTTAGTACGTGAAAGACAATTAGCGGCGAAATCGACACTGCCCAAAAAAGATGATATGCCTGTTGAAGGCAGCCAGGTAATAATAGTTCATTGAAAACACGGCGTTGAGTTCCGCCGTTGAACACAATGTCAGAGGAATTGGAGTATCCTAATACTAGGTTCCCTCTGCCTACCCTGCTATATGCGGGATACAGCGTAAGGCTGAAAAAAACCGCAAAATAAAAAATATTTAAAAAATGTTAAATTTACTAGTTTTAAGGGTTAAGTTTTTTATTTCTTTAAGATTTTTATATTAATAACTAGTGGACTCGGACGCGGCTACGCCTGCTTGAACTATAAGAATATTTTCGCGTCGGTCATACTCATACTATGCCGCCCATAGGCTAGGTCATTTCGAATCAGTGACATCTCCTTAATTGTTTATTAGTATGTTATACAGTAAACTATAATTTCAATCTAGATAAAATGCTAAAAGTGATTATAATATTTATTTACATAAGGATGAATATCAAAATGTCGCGGTAACGGTTGCGTAGCGACGCGACGGTTGTTATTAACATGGCAGAATAAATCGCATGTCAAATTAGAAAGTACTTTAAAATATATTAGTTTATATGTGTAATGTAATGTTATATAGCCTATAGCACTTCTGAAGAATGCAGCTTTCATA
>DWNA01001196.1:0-15875 GCA_018249835.1 Heliconius besckei | reverse complement strand
AATACTTTTAATAGTCTGAATTTCAAATTTTATAAAAATTGGTCCCGATTTAAAAAAAATCTATACATACTTTCAACCCCTTATTTGCACCCTTAAGGGAAGAATTCTAGAAAACCATGAAACATGTGTTCAATTAAATATTTTTAAGAGTCTGAATTTCAAATTTTATAAGAATCGGTGCCGATTTAAAAAAAAATCCATACAAACTTTCAACTCCCGATTTGCACCCTTAGAGGGAAATTCTTGAAAAAGAAGAAACACGTATTCAGTTAAATACTTTTAAAAATCTAAATTTCAAATTTTATAAGAATCAGTGCCGATCTAAATTTTTTTCCATACAAATTTTCAACCCCTATATCACCCCTTTAGGGTTAAAACTTTTCAAAATCGCTTCTTAGTGGATGACCAGATTACAAAAGTAAACATCTGACCAAATTCCACGTTTCTACGCACAGCGGTTACGGCTGTGCGTGCGTCTTACCTCAGTCAGTGAGGACAAGTCCTTTTATATATATAGATAATATTAAAACAGTACACTTCTATAATTAAAAGGCATTTATAATAATGAAAGCAAATATTATTAGTTTAATTAATGCAAAAATATTAATTATTTAAAGAAGTAATTTTTGATACACTATGCCTAGACTCTATTTTCTCAACGTTAGTGTTGACTCACTACCGTTATCCATTTTCCGCCGAATACAAACATATATACAAATACGTCCGATACTAGGAAAAGAGTTTTAAAAACAAGCCAATCATTCCCAGTTTCCGTCTTCAAAAAAGTTACAAAGTCATTTAGTGGACATGGTATATACGTATATTTAACAAAATTCCACAAGTGATTTTAGACTTGTAACTTGAACAATTTCAAGTTAATCTTATTACTATTTAAAGATAGCAATGCGTGGAAAATTAAATGCCGTTGATATTCACTCGGGAAGCTTATGACGATTATATATTTATTATAAATTATATTAAAAAAGGAGCAACTGCTGAGTTTCTTGCTGGCTCTTCTCAGCAAAACTACTTTCCGAGCCAGTGGTAGCTTCCTGTAGACACTACTGACATTTGTTTGATACTTAACAATTGAAAATTGCTTGTAAGGGCTTATTACATTATTAAATACTAAAATAATTTAATTAACTGACTGACTACATCCAGATTACATTACATTATTAATAAAAGAATCCCAGGATAGGTATGTAAGTAAAATACAGTATTCTTCATGAAACATTTAATTTGCTTCTACTTGATGTTTTTAAATTTTAAACTTCATTATGTCCTTGTTTAACATCAGTTGTAATTTGTATTCATTCTGGGAGCAATTGACCAAAATAATTTTAATTAATAAATTGAACATTTGTTTCTGATAGGCCAATTAGGTACAATTTAAAGGCTTATAAGCTCCCTTATATTTTATTTTCCTTGGATAATTTAATTTTGTTTCAGTTTTCAACATTTACATAAAATAACATATTTTTTCTTACAGGGAAGAGTATTTATAATGAATAAAGCACTCGGTTTCATAGCCTTTAACAATTGTATTAGACATTTGAAATTTTGTTCTGTAAAAAAGATAAAATTTTCATATACAACTTCTAAAGCCTTGTAAAGGCTTAATACCATTTACATAGAACAGATGTAAATTTTAGACTATGACACCATTTTATAAAACTTCCCTAAATATTTTTGCACAGAATATTTATCACACTCAGTTACTATTCAACAAATATGTCAAAATATGTATAAGATGGAAATAACATCTTTTATTAACGTACATATTATGAATAACACAAAATCGGTCAAAACAAAATCTTCACATTTCAAGTTACATGAAATTCAAATGAAGGCATTACAACATATTTGTATATTTTGCAAAAAGCAAAAAAAAATCTACATATTAAGAAAGATATGTTCTAACATTACAGATATAAAATTAAAGTGTTGTATAGAAGTAGCAAACTTTTGCAGTCCTTATAAACAATACAAATTGTCAAAATTATACCCTTACGTTTCAAAATTCTTTGTCAATCTAAAGAAAAGAAAAATATTTTTTTTATATATCTATAAAAGACATACCCCTATATATAAGTTTATCGAACAAGTAATAGAATTATGCAAAGAAGACCTATTGGCAGCTGTATACAGAATCAGTCAATTTTTTTTAACTCAATTTATTGTTTCAATAATATTTTACTAAAACACTATTATAATCTTGGACAGATTTTAATGAAACTTTTTCATTTTAATAGTATAGAAGAAATAAAGATAGTATTTTTTATATTGTCAAATAATCAAGCTTCATATTTATGTCTTACATAGAAACTGTATAAGGCCAACTGATTAAAACTATACATCAATACCAATATCACAAATAGCTTTTCTGTTATATAATTATAATGTGACTACGTTCAGATCTTTCTAGTCACATAAATTCATTCTTTATACAGATTCATAACACTGTCGAAGGTTTAAAACTTATTTAAAATAGTCTGTCAAATGATGTAACTACAAAACTACAGGGTCTACGCAACTTTGTGGGATTTATTCTTCAAATTACAACTGTACATTAATGACCACTGGCCAGATCAGCAGTTTGTCTGAAAGAATGAATTTTATGAAACAGAAAAAGCCTTTTCTGAAAAGGATTTAACATATGCTTCGTGCAATTTGTTAACAAAGTCGGTGTCATGCTTGAGAAGATAGTTAAAGGCTTGCAAAAGCTGGTTCCGGGTGAGAGGCTCTGGTGACTGATGGATGTCATTGCCCGGAGCTGCCGTAAACATTGTAGGCGGCATGAGAGCAGGTTTTTGTTGATTCACAAAAGTATTCAAATTTGGAAAAATACCTCCTATATCTTCTAGCTTTCCTCCATTGAATGAGTTCACTTGATGAGAAATATCTTGAGATTGGTTTAAATAAGCTGCTAAAGGCGAAGTGGGCTTAGGTGACGAAATATGCATTAAATTTAACTCACTTTCTAATGGATTAGGACCATTATTGTCCACATTCTCTAAATGTTGCACTTTCTTCATATTTATCCTTTGCTGGTTTTTGTCGATTGGAGTGGATTTAAGTGGGAAGGAGTTGTTTTGCCTCATACTGGGATCTAAAGATATATTTCCATTAGATGTTTGCGCATCCTGTGGAGTGACAGATCGTTGTTGCTTTTCAATGTGCTCCACAGAGTGAGCAGGGTTGCTCATCAGCCGCTGCAACAGTAACGGCCCCTCTCGGGAGTCAGTCGGCCGCGGCCCGAACATGCCTGGTGATGGAAGTGAAGATACAGCCGGCATCTGCGCTGCTGCACCACTGCCGGCCTTTGCAAAGAAGTCCATCACACTCTGTGATGCCATGTCAGGAGCTCGCGACGGAGTCAATTCGTTCTTATTAGATGTCAAACCCTTATTAGAATTGAAGTCATCTTGAGCTTTGCTCAGCATGCTAAATATATCAACAGACGAGCTAGGCTTGGCTGCCGGTGGGTACACTGGGTTTTGTGACATGTCGTTTGGCGCTTTGATAGAATCCTTAACTATAGAATTCAGTTTTGTGGCAACTCTAACACACTCGTCTTTATCGTAGAACCATATGCCGTAAATGCGACACTTGGCGTTCCTATATAATAGAAACGGCTCCTTCAATTGCAATTCAATTCCTTTAGAAACAGGTTCAATAAGATTATTCGTATTTAATCTGTTCATAATAACCAAACTGTGGTAAGGTTCACCATTTCTACTGTACACAAACAAAGCACCTTCGATGTTCGTTTTTTCCCATTCGTTTTCTTCAAATGTATAAAGTGCGACGTGGGTAGCACTGTCAATTATTTCTCTCGCATATGGATCTGCCCTCTTTAATGCGGCAAAATTCATACGTAGACCAGTGTCAGCCATTTTATACCGACATATACAAATACGTTTTTAGACTACGAACAAGCATCACCATCACAGCAAAATGACAGGAGGAAGAACGAACAAATTCGCCATCTTTGATTACGTTCCATGAGTCGCATTATACTTAGTTATATATTTTGTATATTATCGAGTAATATATTTTATTATAAATATTATGTGGAACATACAATATTTATATGCATAATATAAATGCTTATATTGCGCCATGAATACAGTTATTGAAAATGAAATGAATGTTTAAACGATCACTTCATAATGTATTGAAACCTCTTTTTTAATGTTAGGAATAACTTAAAAATAATTTAGTTAAGTACAGCATTTAATTGTTATATCTGATATGAATTGAATTAATAATCTGGTTAAAACATTTTAATTAAATTATATTTGGATATATATGATATTATTAATTAACCGTATATAGTTTAAGTGTACATACATAAATTATAAATTGTTGATACACAAAGTTCTACTTTCAACGCGCATTGTCACAGTTTCCAAAATAGAATATGAAGAAAGAAGTAATACGTCACTATACTTTTTTATCTGATGCTTTTAGATATGAGGCACAAGGAAGAAAAATAATATTTTTATTAATATTTTATTTATTTATAAATAATATGTGCTTGTGGTACATTTTTTATTACAGTTCTCACTGAAAACAAAATAGTTCTCATATTTTGCTACAAACGAATAAGGCTAAAGGAAAGTAATTTGAAACAAATATGCAAAGAGTATTTTAAAGATAAATTAAGTTCTACAATAAAGTACGCCGTTGTGTAATCCCTTAATTCCAAACTACCGTCTTTTTAATTTAAGAAATAAAATTCAATGAAGGTCAATGAGGAAGTTGATTTTGTTAAGTTTGAAGATGTGGTTAAATGAGCTTTCATTTATATTTTTGCGGGGTAGTGAATACAAAATCCTAACTATCAATTTTATGGTACAAAACTCGAAATTATTACAGGAAAATAATAATTATTATTACATGTTCAATAAATATTAGTTTGTTGCTTTATATTTCAATAAAGCTTACTATGTTGTTATTTTTTTTACGCATCTACTATATCATGTAGGGTTATTTAATAATATCTCCATTTCAGAAGAAACGAAAACATTTTGATATAATCATTCTTCAAGTAGTTATTGAACCCACAACTATCGCAACAGTAAAAAACTTGTTAACGGAGCCATGATGGTATCTATTAATTTAAATGACGAGATCAATTCAAACATTAATAAACGAATACATATTTCATCACTAGGTATCAAAGATTGACCTCTTGTCGTTTTGCACTTGCCATGTTATTGTACTACTGATACTGATACAAGTGATCCTATGATTTCATTTTATTATCGTAGGGATGATGATAAATAATATGGAACAATATGTTTTTCAGTATTTATATATTTAAAATAATATTTTTTATGTCTTCATAAAATGAACTCTCAATTATAAATTGGAGACCAGTCGTGGCCCAGGAGCAATAGCATGCGACTGTTTACGTGGCAGCTTGTGGATTCGATTCCCAATTAAAAGAAATGAAATATTTAAAATTTTAATTTATTCACTCTGGTATCGATGCAAATCGCAGCGTTGACTTCCCCTCTCAACACACAATGCTTGATCTGTTCTGTTCTGTTCTGTTCTTTCTAATATGGCGTTCCGAGCGTGCCAGTTGAGCACAAAATCACTCACTCAATCAAAATCACAAAATCACAATGCTTGAAGTATTCGGTGGAAAGTTGAAGTATTTTATTGTCACACTATTCTCCCTCTGCTTTCCTTGCTCCATGCATGAAACTGAAAAAAGGAAGTATTATGTGTTACTTATTAGTTTCAAGTAGAAAGCAAAACAAACAAACTAAAAGTTAAAATAGTCCCGCACATACCCGCCTCAATAATGTCAATGGCTTGCCGTTTATATTTATATTTATTCCAATAGGATTTGAACCCTCAACTATAGTTTAAAACCAACTGCGTCACGAAGAAAATTTTATCGATGTCGATATTTTTTATCATTCGCCACAATAGCAAAGAGTAAATGTCAAACCAAAACGTCATTTTAAAGTTTACGCGTGTTGTGTGTGGTGGTGTATTTTCATTTAATTTAGTTAATAGGAATATTTCTTGTGCTATACTTATAAGATAATTCCAATAAGCTATTGAACTAATTATTATATAACTTTAAATATTTATATATTAAATGAATTTTTAATACACACGCGGCGTAAACTTGGTAAACAAGTCGATTTTATTGTGTATATTTGGCGTTTTAAACTAAAATGTCTGAGAAAGTTCTTGTGATCGGTAGCGGAGGTCGGGAACACGCTATTTGCTGGAAATTAGCTGAATCCCATCTATTGAAGAAGGTATACTGTGCGCCCGGTAGTGTTGGAATTAGCTCCATAAAAGACAATGTTGAGAGTGTTGATTTAAACATCAAAGATTTTAAAGTAAGTAAAATTTTCTTGTTTTTTCTTTTGTATTTTATAGGGTAGGCTATCATGTAATAGTTTAACTTATTATCCATTATAGACATTTAAAGACTTTTGTGTATTTTTTTGTATTTCAGATTATATATAATTTTTTATCATAATTAAATTATTATGTTTTTAGTACGAAAATTTAGTACATTACATTACATTATTGTATTCATTCATTAATTGGTTTGAATAAATTTTGTGTTTAATTTTATTTTAAATTCAAACTGTAATAAAGTTAGTAAAAAGAAAATTGAATAAAGTTTGAGAAACATAAAAATCTAAATATGATTCATTTACCAACAAAAGTGTAAATAAGATTAATAATAAAAAAATCTGTAATATATTAATATTCAGTTCAGTTCTTTTATTATGGCATTTTGAGCATTACATTATTATTATAAATCTGCTTCAAACTTTTTTCCATAAACACAGGTAGGTAGAGAGAACCTAGTGTAAAGACACTCAATGCAAACATTGCATGATGTGTGGTACAAGTCACAAATGTCACAAAATCAAAGTCAAACAAATTTATTCAAAATAAGATGCAAGCTGCATTTATTGAATGTCAAATAATTTAGCACCAGTTCACTAAAGTTACTGACTCAGACCTGAGAACAACTGGTGCAAGAAAAACAACTGGTTTATTTTGATTGAAAATAATTATTTAACTATAGTAGATCAGAAGGTTTTTACAATTTTGAAAATTGATTGATATAATCTCAACTGTTTGAAATAAAATGAAGATCAATTTTATATATTTTTTTGTTTCAAATTTGATCAAAACATACATAACAAAAAATAAAAAAAATAATGTTACAGGTGCACACTCTAAGCCCAGGAAGTAATGTTTAATTATAAATATTTACTATTTACTTATATTTATAAATTTATTTAAATTTCTTAAGAGCAAGATGAACTTTTATTCCATTTACCAGTAAACCTTCTGTTTTGACATGTCCGTTTATACATAGGGGTCATCGATCTATGCGACAAGGTTAACATATTATTTTTTATGCCGCAGTTCAAGATTTTTAACACAAGTCAACAATCTAATACAAGATAACCTTTGAACTAAACTTTCATATTGTCTCTTGGTGATTAATAATGTTGCTAAGCGCACTTGTGTTAATTAATTGACAAAGATAAAGATAAATTAATAGTTACATAAGAATTATTTATTTTTTGAGATTTGACATTAGTTTATTTTTATATGATTTTTATTTCTTTTCTGTTTATAATTTAGTCACTGTTAGAATATCTTTACAGATTAGACATACTTACACTTGTAAGAATGTGTAATAATCACAACAATCAAAAATCTTATTATGAAGATAAAGTAAATACTCTATTTTCTTAAGGATTTTGAGAAGTATTTTATAAAGAATATTAAATATAGTCCCAAATGTACATAAAATTTCAATAATTTGTTCTTTTGATTTGTCTAGAGATTGCTGTAATCACATTCAGCATAAGATTTATACAAATATAGGGAATGTTGTATAATTATAAAATTTTATTATTATTATTTTTTAAATAAAATTTTGGCACTTTAGGGCCAGCATCTGACTTCTTAACCTCATTTGTTCTCATTTGATTACCAGTCAAGACAACGAATTATTTTAATTTTCCCCGCTTTCATAATATGTCATTTAGCGGCGTTGAGATCCGCCACTCATCACGCAATGTAAAGTATAATTATAATTTTATATTGTATTTTACTTTAACACAGGCAGTATCATCATGGTGCAAAGAGAACTCCATAGACCTAGTTGTAATAGGTCCAGAAGATCCCCTTGCCAATGGTATAGTTGATGCCTTATCTCCACTTGGCATTAAATGCTTTGGCCCAACAAAAACTGGTGCTGAAATTGAAGCCAATAAGGACTGGTCTAAGAAATTTATGTGCAAATATCAGATCCCGACAGCCAGATACCAATCTTTTTCAGACGCAAAAACTGCTAAAGATTTTATTAATAAGTAAGTTGATAATTTTTTATTTTTATGTTAGAACCGACAAAACGTGAACAATATATATTTTTTTTATTTTTTAAGCCCAAAAAAATAATAATAAAAGGTCTGCAAAAAATAGTTTGAAGTCTCTTTTAAAATTCATGCAGTTAGAATAAGCGCATTTGCGAATCCATGAATCGATGTATATGTAATATTCTATTGTGTTTTAGTGCACCTTTCCCAGCTCTAGTAGTAAAAGCATCAGGTCTGGCGGCCGGCAAAGGAGTTGTAGTAGCTGCTAATAAAGAAGAAGCGTGTCTGGCGGTTGATGAAATACTGACTGACTCCAAATATGGCAGCGCCGGTGAAGTGGTCGTTGTGGAGGAGCTGCTGGAGGGAGAGGAGGTTTCGGTAAGAAAGTTTTATTATATTTATTAAAATTGTAAAACAAACAGTATTAGTAACTTGATATTGTGGTAAGGTTGTCGTAGCATTAGCAAACAATCTGTTATTATTGAATGAACCACGCAGCCATTTAAGCGTTGCTAACTTAACGTAATTTCACCCCTCATTTACGTATATGTTACTTGTAGGAGTATGACTTCAGCGCGTGCTGATATCGTGGGGTCGTGTCAATAACATCATATAAATAGCAATTTTTAGGGTTCCATACCCACAGGGTAAAACGGGAACTTACTAAGACTTCTCTGTCCGTCTTAACAGACGGACAGAGAAGTCTTAGTAAGTTCCCGTAAGTAAGTAAGTTCACATAAGTAAGTAAGTAAGTTCCCGTAAGTAAGTAAGTTCACAGCTTTATCTCATTAACCATGATAGTTAGACATTTTAAATTTTCACATATACAACAAATATTAAAAACCCAATAAAATAAATATTTACTTTCCATATAATAAACGAGGAATACCTATGTATACTTATTTAAAAAAATAACATGCTCGACTTATTTATGTTGTTAGTTAATTAGTTGTAACAAGCGTATAAGAAATTCGATGTAGCTTGAATAAAACGTATGTCTTAATTTCCACTGAGGTAACAATTTATGACCTTTAAAATATTTTTATGCACTTATAACGAGATGATTAACATTGAGTTCTGGCACCCATCATAATATAATACATATCACCTAAAGAGGCATTGGAAAAAACTTTTAAATTTATATACGACATTTGAAAATATTCGTTCGAAATTCACGAATACGTTTTTCTTATAATATAGCTATAATATACATTTTTTTTAATAGTCATGTAATGATTTCCATATCTTTTACAAAATTCTTTGTTCTATGGTGATTATAAATTGTTTAAGAGTATGAGGTTATTACGTCACAAGAGGTTATCAAAGGAAAGTGTTAATCTTAGTAACATATATTACGAATTTGTAAACATCTAATATAATTTATTATTAGATAGTCCAATTATAATAGCTGATTACTAGTTATTGATAACCACAATGTAGAATAGGATATACGAAAATTGTGGGTTGTTCGGCATTATTAATTAAGATCTAATTGGCAATATATATATTTATATAGTTTATTTGTAATATGCCAAGCTGTTTCCCCAAATATTTCATGATTTATTAATCTTGTCTGTTATTAATTCCATGTCTTTCATTCAAACCTGCAGGATCATGTTAGAAACGATAGGTAGACATTTATAAATTATTTTAATATAACAATAGAGTTAAAGTAACTGAGTATTATGGGTTCGGACAAGAAAAAAATAAATTTGCTAACAAAACCTTTGATATTTTTTTGTAAAACTTTCTTTTCTTCTTTTTCCCCATGTAGGTATTGGCCTTTACCGACGGAGAAACAGTATCTTTAATGCCACCATCCCAAGACCACAAACGTATAGGGGATGGGGACACTGGTCCCAATACTGGGGGCATGGGGGCGTACTGCCCTTGTCCCCTTATAACACCAGAACAGTTGGCGGATGTCAAAGATCAAGTGTTACAACGTGCAGTCGATGGGTTAAAGGCTGAAGGCATCAAATATATTGGTAAGTGATTTTTTATAGCTTTTATTAGATATAGGGGGAAACGGCCCCAATACTGGTGGATATGGGGTATAACTTTATTAAAATAACAACCAATTTTCCCCTAAATACACTGAAATTATATAATATTTAATAAATAATCATATTCAGGTTGAGGAGTGAAAAGCCGCGGTCGGACAGCTGTTAATATTATAATAAAAATCTTTGGTAATAAAAGTATATGAATATAAATAATCCATACAAAATGAAACGCAATTATTATGAATTTGTGAATCTTTGTGAAGTTAAAGTGTATTTTTAAATACCTACCAAGAATACCTTCCTTAAACTAGGATTCGTTTATGAAGATTTAACAATTCCTCTGATAATATTATTTAGATTTATTACAAAAATCTTTCCACTTAATTACAACTCAATTTTTGTCGCCATTGTTGGTGCGGTAATGACGCTATGAAAGGTTATCACTGATATTCACAATATAATAAAATTCCGTTGTTTTCTTTACAATATGTGTTGGAATGATGAAATGAATGTAAATTTATTAATTGAATGCTTGTTAAAATGACCTCTAGTTGTATTTTTCTAAGAATTTGGAACTTATTCCTTAATATACTGCTTCACGCTGTATCCTACATGTAGCAGGGTAGGTAGAAGGAGCCTAGTATTAAGACACTCTGCTCACCATTGCATGTGGTGGAACTAAACGCCGCGCTTTACCTCGAGACCTGATCGACGAAAATATTAAATATTTGAATTCCTCGAACGAGAATCGAACCCACACCCCCTGTCTCGTTTACAGTCACACGCTTGTGCCCCTAGGCCCCAACTGATCTTAAATGTGCTAAATCAATAATGTACATAGTGCCTATTAAAATCTGTTTTGACATTTATTGCCAATTAATAAAAAGAAACTTTACTTTGTATCATTTCCTGAACTTTAGCTGACATTCGTAGAGGTAGTATCGCGTATCACTCTCTTCCTCACTATCTATTAATGTGTTACTTTCATTTGACTTCGAGCTTGCAAACTATTAAACGATTTTCCACTCGACATTTTTCCTGAGGTTTTCCCCAAGCCATATAATATAGAGTTAATTAGTTGTCATTAGGATTATTAAAAATCGTTCTTTAAGATATCTCTTTCTTTAAAATATTTCTTTTAGATATGAAGATGGGATGTGAAGAAACCTAATTTGCATTAGGTATAATTTAGTATAAGATAGGAGAAATGCTATAAGATACAACGGAGATCAGAATTTCAAGCTTAGTCCGGCACAGACAAAAAAAATATGGGATTTGAAGCTACGATCATTTTTACATTTAACCTGTGCAATGTCGTCATACATTTTAGATAACATGTAGGTATACATATAATCTAATTGCCTACTCGTGCCACTGTTATATTGTATGTGTTTGAAACTACTAATTAATTAATAGATGAAGCTAGAAATATAAACATTTCTTTGTAAACAAAGTTAGCTTGACCAGTTTTCTTTGTGGCGTTATATTATAATTTTATCTAACTAAACATTATATTCTCTAAGTTTTTTTGAATTCCGTACCTCAAAAGGTAGAAACGTAACCTTTGTTATCCGTCTGTCAAGAGCATTTATCTCGCGTGTATGTTTCGTTCTGAAATTAATATCAAATATTCAGGTCTACAGCTCCCAAGTCAACGTAATCAAAGATACAAACGTTTGTGCATCCTTTTTGTTGCATTTTGTATGAAATTAAAACTTATAGGGTGCATCGCGCGAAATTAAATAACTAAATATTTTTCTATATTAAATACTATAATTTTTGGAAGCAATAATAAATAAAGTCCTAAACAATTTAAATTACGATTTCTTAAGTGTATAACAATGGTATAGATTAGATAACCAGCTATTCTTTCATAAACACACTTAAACAGCATAAAATAAAAAGTAACGTGTGATGCGAAAATTTTTGAAAAGTCTAACTTAGACACGCGCGTCTCTTTTCTTTTGTCTATTGTTGATGTCGATATGAGCAAAGAAAATATTTCGTTGTTGGCTCACATCGACGTTTTTCATTCGATTTTTATCGAACATCGATGATTAGATTTTCTAACATCGGGCATCCCTAAATCGGTTCACTCCTTTGTTTTGTATATCGTTTACAGCTTATCTATACAGATAGCTGATAATTCAAAAATATATATTTTAATTTCCTCGCTCTTTAGGTAAGGCAAAGCAACGTAACTACGAAAGTCCGCGAATAATATGCGCTATATATGAACGTAACGATAGCGCGATCTAACTTCGTTGAATGCCATCTATATTACAATTACTGAAACTTAATGTCGCGCTTTACCTTAGAAAAACGGGGAAATGAAAATATCTTAAGCTATTACTTTATCATAATACTAGTGGACTCGAACGCGGCTTCGCCCTCTTAACTATACGAATATTTATTAAAATTATATATATGAAATTATTTTCAGTTTGGCAATTGGCAATTGCTACCATATAGTAGCGACATATACTGCCGTCATTGTGAAAAAGGGCACAAATAACATTTTGTAAATATCGAGAAAACGGAGTTTAAAGTTTTTTTTGGTTTTGTTGAAAAAAAACGCCAATAACATTGGTTTTTCGAAAATGTGCAAATGTAAATACTTGCATTTATATAGTAAGTATTAGACCATGGCATTGTAAAGTTGTATTTTTAATGTGTATTATAAATAATTCGTTTCTTCTCTTTCAACTTAACGAAAAAAATAAGTTAAATTCCGAAATATTACGATTTAAAGGCACATATAACCAAAATGCGCCTTTTCTTTTAAAACTTTTGTGCAAACATTCAAGACAGTTAAGATGAAAGGGCACTTTTATTCAATTATGCCTTTTCATTGTAATATAAATGGTTAAATATCAGATATTAAATACGTTTCCATAAATGAAAACAAGCAGTTGTGAAAAAATAACATTTATTTTAAAAAGCTTAAAGAAACAAAAAAATATCAAATATCTTAAATTAATCAATCAATTAAATATCTTAGTTTTAATTAGGAACCATTAAGTTATTATAACAACTATATATCAATCAATATATTGATATACTAGCGGACGCGCGCAGCTTCGCTTGCTTATTTAGCAAGCGAAACATGTGTTCAATGAAATATTTTGTTCAATGCCACGAAAAAGTGTTCAATGAAATATTTTTAAGAGTCTAAATTTAAAAGTTTATTAAAATCGGTGGTGGTTTAAAGATTTTTCCATACAAACTATCAACCAATTATTTGCACCCTTAGGGGGTGAATTCTAGAAAACGATGAAACACGTGTTCAATTAAATACTTTTAGAAATCTAAATTTCAAATTTTATAAAAATCGGTGCCGATTTAATTTTTTTTCCATACAAACTTTCATCCCCTATTTCACCCCTTTAAGGTAAAAATTTTTCTTTTTTGTTTTAAAAATTTAAAAAATTGTAAAAAAGATATTCTTAGTGGATATCCAGATTACGACAGTAAACATCTCTTCAAATTTTACGTTTCTACCATCAGCGGTTACGGCTGTGCGTGCGTCTTACCTCAGTCAGTGAGGACAAGTCCTTTTATATATGGACCGTTTATTTTGAAAGTGGTGTTAATCCATTTTTGAGAACAAATGAGTTATCACGTAATTCATGCTTAATTTAATGTAATTTTTTTATTTATAACTAGTCCATGTTTAATTTCTAAAAAAATCCCATCTTTTGTACAACTTAAAATCGGTCGGTAAATGATTTTGCATAATCATCGATTATGAAAGTGGTGTAAGTCCAATTGACAGAGGTAGGTGGCATAGCAGATGGATGCGTGTTTTGTTATTTTTCATTTATTTTATACTAGCTGTGTCCCGCGGTTTCACCCGCGAACGATTTGCATTGTTTCCCCTCCGTATTTCCACTACACGTAAGTTAAAAGATAGATATTAAAAAATTAGAGAAATGTATTAGAAAATGTACAGCGCATAACCTGTGAGAAGAAAATAAATACGACAAGGCTGTATGACTCCGTATCTTTGCCCAGTAACAGCAAAGACAACAGTAGCGCCATCTTTTTGCAGAAAAATCCGCAATCTTATTACGATTTTCCTAATGATATTATTTAGGAGTTGAATTTTTAAATAAAATGTAGCCCAGACCTATTACGTACGAAAAATATAAAGACATGAAGCAGTTACTACCCTATATACCTCCGGTGTATCATGCATATTTCGAAACACTACCACATGCAGAGAATAAGTAAATTCTTGTAATCAGTATCTAGTATTGACAATGTTATTGCCGTCTAAAATAAAATTATATGTGTTGTTATGCATATTTGTAAACAAAATGATATTAAAATGAAGTATATTATAAGCGATATTTGATTTTTCAAAATTGAAATTAAACGATTTTGAAAGTGGTGTAAGTCCATTTACAGCACATAAATATGTGTTATCGTAGTCTAATTAGCCAAAAACAAATTTATATAAACAAATAAAATGTTGATAAAGCAATAGAAACAATGCCAGGCCTCATATGATTTGCCTATATTTTTAAATCAACAAATATACTAACCTTTAATTTTCTCTAAACAAAAGAAAATGGACTTACACCACTCTCAAAATAAACGGTCCATATATAGAAGTTAAAAAAGAATAATAAGTGGAGATTTATAATTAGAAAAAATATCTGAGTAGCCGAAATGAACAAACAAAAGAAGTGAAAGTAACTAAAGGAAATTCTTAATATTAGAAAAAGTACCTAAAGTTTGCCGTGCGCGCGTTAACATTTTTCTATAATAAATTACGCTTTTCAATTAAATATTTTAAAAAATATAGAGGTGAGTAAAAGTAATATCTCACAATGTGCCCTCTTTTGCTGCACTATAACTTGCAATATAGTGCAGTTGTGCCCTATAGGCTTATAATATCTCTGTTTATATTATTACTAAAAATACTCAAAAAATTAGGCAGATAAATCATGTTTTCCTGATGCCGAATATATATATAACTCAATTTTGAAAAAAATGTTAGTTGTGCCTCTTTTCCCTATGACGGCAGTATAGTAGATAAACATTCAGTTGATCTTTTTGTGGGACATTCAGATTATTACATTATTTATTTATTATTATTTGACACCATTGTGGCGCAATTTTTTAATTTAATTAAAGCCACAGGCGTGACTGACAGTAACGGTTGTGGCTTCAAATACTGTTTTAAAAATCAATTTATACAAAGCAAGGTGTTTGTCGTCGTGACCAAAAAGAAAACTATAACCAGCAACACACAAGTACCTACCTACTCGCAAACCCGGGCCATGTCTACATGACGATCAAATTATGATATTTTTAAACCTATAACAAATTTTAAAAATATCCTTTAGCTAAAAATAACATATTACTTACTATAAATTTAGTTTACACTAATTTCTTACAGACGAATTGATAAGAGCCAGTGCCATAATAAATAGGCTGATAAATGATAAGTAGAACAAACAAATTCTGTCAACTA